>APFE030471065.1:0-23189 GCA_000404065.3 Pinus taeda
GAAGCTTCATCAAAGGCTTTGTGGACTTTTTACCAATCTATGTCTCTAGTGAATAAACTATTCCTACAGAAAAAATTGTATGACCTAAGGATGAAAGATGGAGACTCAGTGACAGAGCATTTGAATGCCTTTAATATTGTGGTAAGCCAATTATTATTTGTTGATATTAAAATTTCAGATGACGATAAGTGCATCAGTTCATTTTGTTTTCTACCAGCTTTGTGGGATAGTCTGGTTGTTGCAGTAGATAGTAGTGCAACTGCCTTACAATTTGATGAAATGGTCTCATCCTTGCTATTAGAGGAGATGAGATAGAAAATATGGAGGGCCAAACTGGTGATGCCTTGTCTGTACGAGGATGGTCTTAGAACAGAAACAAAAGTAAGTCCTCGAGTGGGAGATCTAAATCTAGAGGAAGATCTAAATCTCCAAGAAAACATCTAAAGGTGTGCTAGAAATGCAGAAAGGAAGGGAACCTCAAAAGAGACTGTAAATCTAAAGCTCTTGAGAAAGGAAAGGGATTTGATGATGCTCCTTCTACAGAGGTGAAAAGCACCTCAGGTGAAGGTGGAGATGTGTACTTGGCTTCTTCTTCAAGAAAACATGTAGATCATGAGGCATGGTTGATTAACTCGGATGTATCATTTCACTCCACTCCCCATAGAGAGTGGTTCTATGAGTATGTGAAATATGATGGTGGTGATGTCTTCTTAGGGGATGACAGGAAGGTTAGAATCGTTGGTCACATAAAATTCAAGTTGAAGTTCCAAGGTGGAAGGATTATAACACTTCTAGGTGTTCTGCATATTCCTGCATTGGCCAAAAATCTAATTTCTATAAGAAAGCTAGATGATACAGGTGTAAAAATAGTGTTCGAGAAAGATGCTTGCAAGATAGTTCAGGGAGCATTGGTATTGATACAGGAAGTTTGGATTGGAACTCTATACAAGCTTCAGGGTAGCACTGTTATTAATGGGTGCAACAATTCTATGGTTCCTAAAACTGGAGCAAAAAATCTAGTGGTCTATGGAGAAAGGAACATACTATGACATCAAAGGCTTGGACATATTGGAGAGAAGGACCTTCAAATACTTCATGGTAATTGTATGGTAGAAGGTATGCCTAATTTCTCTCTGGATTTTGATTTCTGTGAAAATTATGCATATGGGAAGTAGAATCGAGTGATTTTCCCCTCTGAGGTTAAGAAGGCGAAATAGATATCAGATTTTGTGCATAGTGTTGTCTTTGGAACTGTGTCAGTTCCATCACTGGGTAAATTTGTTTACAATGTATCCTTTATAAATGAATTCTCAAGGAAAAAATGGATATATTTCCTCAGGAACAAATCTGAAGTCTTTGACAAGTTTAAAGAATTTAAGGCTCTGGTGGAAAACTAGACATAGAAGAAGATAAAGGCGTTGAAGACAGATAATGGTGGAGAGTTTTGCAAGAAGGAATTTGAAGAGTTTTGTAAGAAGTGTGCTACAGAATGGAAGAAGACTACTCCATACACACCTCAACAAAATGGAGTTGTATAAAGAATGAATAGGACATTGATGGAAAAGGCATGAAGCATGCTCAGTGGTGTTGGGTTAGGACAGGAATTTTGGGCAGAGACGGTGGGGACTGCATGTTACCTGGTCAACATATCACCTTCATTAGTGTTGGAGGATAAGACTCTACAAGAGGTATGGACTGGTAAGCAACCTTCTCTTTCACAGTTTATGGTATTTGGATGTGATGCATATGTACATGTTCTAAAGGAGAAAAGAACAAAGTTGGATAGTAAATCTGAAAGGTGCATCTTTATTGGTATAAGGATGGTTTAAAAGGTTATAAGATTTGGAACCCAGAAATAAGGAATGCTTTGTACAACTAAGATGTGGTGTTTAGAGAGGTGAAAGATATTATTAAGTGTGAAGCACTACCAAAGGAACCTAAGAAGATAGAGTTTGAGCTAAAGGAGGAAGAATCAGACTCTACACCAGAAGAGGAATAAAAAAATGAAGAGCCACAAACTCTAGCTGTGAGAAAATCAATTCGAGAAAGAAGACGACCAAAAAGGTATAGTCCATCTGCTTTCTATTAAAAAATTCCATCTATTACTCATGATGATCCCAAAACTGTGAGGGAAGCAATAGATTCAGAGGATGAAAAACTCTAGAAAGAGGCCATGGTTGATGAAATGACATCTTTGCACAAAAATGAGGCTTGGGATTTTGTGGAGTTGTCAGCTAGAAGGAAATCAATTGGTAACAAATGGGTGCTTAAGAAGAAAATGAATGCATAAGGAAAGGTGGAGAAATACAAAGCTCGGTTGGTAGCAAAAGGTTATTCCCAAGTGTCAAGAATTCATTTTGGTGATGTTTTTCTCCTATTGCCAAGGTAGCTTCTATTAGATTACTTTTATCTGTTGTTGTTGTTTTTGATTTTGAGGTAGAACAAATGGATGTGAAGACAACATTTCTTCACGGGGATTTGGAAGAAGAGATCTACATGAAGCAACGTGAAGGCTTTGTAGTGAAGGGTAAGAAAGAACTGGTATGCAAGTTAAAAAGTTCCATGTATCTATTAAAATAGTCACCAAGGATGTTGTATCAGATATTTGATACATTTATACAGGGATTTAGCTTCACCAGAAGAAACGAAGATCACTCTGTGTATTCTAGATTAATTAGTGACCATGTTATTTATTTGGTCTTGTATGTGGATGATATGTTGTTTGTTGGAAATGACAAAGAAATTATCCAAGATTTGAAGACCTAATTGTCCTCCAAATTTGACATGAAAGATCTTGGTGTTGCAAACTATATTTTGGGCATGGAAATTAAACGAGATCAAGCAAAGAGGAAGCTCTGGTTAAAACAGAGGAAGTATGTCTAGACAATACTGTAGAGGTTTAATATGTAGGATAGTAAACTGGAGAATGTTCATATTTGTGTAGGTGTAAAGTTATCTGCTGAATAGTGTCCCAAGAAACAAGAAGAGGAAGAGGACATGTCTCGTGTTCCAAATGCAAGTGCAATCGGTAGCCTGATGTATGCAATGGTCTGTACTAGACTAGACATTGCACATGAAGTGGGAGTATTGAGCAGGTTTATGTAAAAACTAGGGAAGGAGCATTGGACAAGAATGAAGTGGGTTTTCAAGTATTTGTGTGGCAATAGTGATTATGGTCTGTGCTATCCAGGAAGACCAGGATTGGACAAAGTTTTGGACATCTGTGGCTTTGTTGATGCAGACTGGGCTGGAGATCTGGATCAGAGAAGATCTACAAGTGGGTATGTGTTTAAGCTATTTGGAGCTGTAGTTAGTTGGATGAGTAAGAGACAGTCTATAGTGTCACTTTCAACTACATAGGTAGAATAGATGACAACCACTTATGAAAGCAAGGAAGTAGTTTGGTTGCATAGATTTCATTCAAGTATGGGGTTAGTACAACGATCTATAAGGATAGACTGTGACAACCAAAGTGCAACTTTCTTGGCAAATAACCCTACTTATCATTTAAGTACAAAGCACATTGATGTTCAATATCACTTTGTGAGGGATATGGTTGAGGATAAAAAGGTGTTGCTGGCAAAGGTGGACACATTGAAGAATACTACAGATGCATTGACAAATTCTGTGAGCACTGATAAGTTCTATCGGTGTAGAGAACAATCGACATTCTAGGGCTAGACCAATGACTAAGCTCTCTTGTGGAAAGAAAACAACAAGTGGCAGAATGTTGGGTGTGTGTTATATTCTTTCCATGACTACCCCATGCACGAGTGGTGGTATCCCCCCTCCACAAGGTCTAGCACAGTGCCTTGGGAAACTTTTTTGGACCCTATATTAGGCGGGCGGACCTACCTATGATTTTGTGCTTGGATTTCACACATAGTTTTGGGCATGATGGTTTTCTTTCCATGGTATTTTGTAGATACGGTCAAGGGAAATACGATTATGTTCTAATCCAGGGTTAATGGATTAGGGTTTATGGAGTATTCGACATGTATATATATGTATTGTAACATTGAAAAGAATATAATGAGAAATCAATCTGGTAGTCTCAGTTTTGGGATCCAGAGGAAAATATATGTGTATATCTATTTTATGTTTTATGCTCTCGCTATTGTTTATTTTCTATTTTTTAGAATCTGTATGCAGGTAATTTATGTACAGTGTGAAAAACTTCAGATATGTACACCACTTCTCATGGAAATCGTTCTGCAACTTCCCATGTATATGTATAAACTGAAAAGATCAGTGATTGGTGTGGATAACCATCTCCTTCCCCAGAATGTAGTGCTCTCATTATCAGCAATCCTGCACGATGAAATACATCTCTTTATCATAGGTGGGGTACTTCCGAATTTTATTGGAAAGTGTCTCACTATGATAGGCCACTGGATGCCCGTGTTGGGTGAGGATTGCACCAATAGCATAGAGTGAGGTGTATGTTTTGATTTCAAATGGTCATTGTAGGTCTGGCAGTGTGAGTACCGGTGCAGAGTAGAGGCGGTGCTTTAACTTAACGAATGCCGAACTAGGAAAACTTTTCTTCCACCCAACCCTTAGTATTTTGACACAAAGGCCAATTGATATGGGATAATCCCAACACAAACCTCCGATACAAATTTGTAAGGAACAAAACTATGCGAAACTCCATTAGAGTGGTTAGGGCTGGCCAGTCCCAAATGACACGGATCTTTGTCAGGTCCACATGCACGCCACTCTGATCTATGATGTAACCCAAGTATTGGACCTGGCTCATGCCAAAGGTGCATTTATTAAAGTTGGCACACAATTTGTCTTGCCGAAGTGTTTGGAGGGCCTATTGAATGTGCTGCAAGTGTTCTTCCCAACTCTTGTTGAAGATGAGAATGTCGTCCAGATAAACCACCACGGATGAGTTGGTGAAGGGCATCAAGATGTCATCCATTAGCCTCATAAAAGTAGTGGGGGTATTTGTCAACCCAAAGGGCATAACCAACCATTCAAAAAGTCCTTCCTTGGATTTAATGGTGGTATTCCATACATTTGTGGGCTCTACTGGAACTCGGTGATAACTAGACTTCAAATTGATCTTGCTGAAATACTTGGCCCCTTTGAGATGGTCCAACAAGTCATCAATCTATGGTATTTGACACTTGTTCCTAACGATGATTTTGATTAGTGCTCGATAATCAATGCAAAGCCTCTAGATCCCATCCTTCTTATGTACAAGTACAATCAAGCTCCCATAAGGTGAGGAACTTGGTCAAATGTTCCCTTTCTACAATAACTCCTGGATTTTCCACTTGTTCTCTTCATTTTCCAGAATGATGTGGCAATATATCAGCATGTTAGGTAGAGGTTCTTCATAGTCAGATCGATTGAATGCTTGACCTGACAATGTAAGCATACCCCTATGGGTGAGGAGAAGATGTCCCTGTATTCTTCCACGACCGTATCCACTTACTTCTACAGCTTGGAGTAAACCTTCCCGAGGGTCATGGTTATGACTATGACCTTCCCCTTACTTTGACACCGAATCAAAAGAAAATTTCCCATTCTGTGAGATGACCTTACTGCATTTCTTAGCAGAGATCAAAGAGATGGCGATAGGTGGGGCTATCTCTAGTATCATGTATAACTTAGTACCCAAAGAAATGATAATAGATTGAGATTTATACTCATATACAACATGTCGCTTCCATAAGTATGGTTGTCCTAATAATACATCCCTAACTTCAAGAGGAGAAACATCACACAATACCTCATCCGTGAAGGGTGTGATGCTGTGGGGAAGGCAACACTATTGGCTGATGTGGAGATCTCATCCTTGGTGAAACCACCTGATGGTATGCAACTTCGGTTGTGTTGTAGTTGGTAGGCCCAGCTGTTGCACAACTTCTCCTGAAATGAGGTTCTTTTGGCTCCCGCTATCGAAAATGAACTACAACGGAGAACCCTTCACCGACATTTGTGAGTGGAATAGGTGCTCTCCCTCTTCTCCATCTTTAGGCTGAATCTTCTAGATCTTCGTGATGGCCATAGTGGCACTAGGCTTCATGTCAATGATTTCCTTTCCTTTGTCATTCCCCTCGTTGGGTTGTGACTTAGAGTCAGAACATGTGTCAAACTTAGAAGCCTTCAACTCAGCCACTAGTGCCTGCTTGGCCTGAGACTCACTTTTGTTGTGAGTGGATCTCTTATGGAACTCACACCACTTTCCTATGTCCTTCTTTGTCTTCGTGGTGTTGTTTTTTTCTTGCGGCATCGGCGGGTCATCTTGGGTTGCCCCGCCTTGGCTTTTCCCTTTGTTCTACGATTTGGGTGCGCCTTTCCCTTGCTTTGGATTCGCAGATCCAAAGTCTCGCTTTTTTTATTTAAGCTTATGCTTGACCTTGACAACGTTTCAGTACATCGTGTCAAGCGAGAAGTTGTCGAGGAATTCCATCTCATCTAGATGTACCTGTGTAGGCATTCATAGTACTTGAGTACCAAATGTTTCTTAGAATGATTGATACCCAACTTCCTGCAAAATGTATGAAAACAATTGGTAAAATTCGGCACATCTTGGTCCCTTCCCTATCGCAGTGGTGTACACTTTATGTATTTATCCTCATAGCTCCTCATAGGGTAGTATTGCTCCTTGATGGCATCCCTGAATGAATCCCAAGTGGGTGTGGCTGAAAATAGTGAGGGTGAACTTTCATGCTTCTACTCACAATAGGTTTCCCACTAGTCCTTGACATGGGGGGCGACCTTGAGAAGAGAAAAAGTAATATTTTCCCAGCTAGAAAAATCATGAACTAAAAAATATCCTTCTAGAAAATTTAACCATTTATCTATGGCATCTGCATCTATCTGACCTCAAATTGGGAATGTCAAAGTTGACTTGTACCTTAAAAGGTGTGGCACTTCCAGATTAGCTACTGCAAGTAGATGCGTCACCCTTGGGTATTCCCTGGAGGATTTGGGCGAAGTTGTCCATCATCGCGTTCCTCTATCGCTCGAGGGCTTCTTCAAGCAAGATTTTGAAATGATCTCCTACCCCCTCGTCTTTATTTTCTTCCACCATGGGAGGCCGTCGAGATTTGTGAGGCTGGTCTTGCAAAGGTTCGACCATTTCAAGCCATAACTTCTTATATCCTGACATCGTTGGGGACATGCAAAGAAAAACAAAGAAAGTGTCGACTGCTCTAATATTACTCATTGGAGTGTAAACGAGAACATAACAAATTACAAATATAACCATAAATACAAAGATGGAGTAGGAATAACACTTCATTTAATTAATATCAAATACCAAAATATGCTTAAAAATAGAATGGAAATAAGGCTAGATCGAGCAATGGTAGCTTATCTCTGAGAAGAGATGTGGTGGCGACATGCCTCTAAACTGTGTTACAATGAGGGGGTCTATTTATTATTGAAAAACATGAGAAAACCTTAAACAACCAAAAGCCTCATTGGGGTTAGTTGGATAACCAACTTCCTGGCGTCATAAATTGGTCATATTATCTCTGTTTGACACAATACCTTGTTAGAAATGTTTGTCCGAGTACTACAGGTTTCTCCACATGGCCTTGCCTACTGCTCTGTGTCAGCAGCGAAATTAAAAAAATGCCATGTGGGGGTCACAACTATTCTGAAAATTCAAGACCTAACAAACTGCTAAAAATAGGAAATCCTGAAATAAACAAGGAAACAAAAGAAACTGACTAGAGATCTAGGTGGGATAGGTGGGTGGCCACAAATATCCACCTGGATCACTGCTAAAACCTATCATTCACTTGCCCCTGTAAAACGTGAAATGAGTTTCGCCAATTAGAATCTGTTACTACTGGGAACCATGACGTAAAACCTGAAATGAGTTCCGCCAACTAGAATCCTTTACTACTGGGAACCATGACGTCTAGGTTCTTGGAATGGGAGCATAAAAAATGATCCACGTGCATTGGTGTGTATTTTAATTTGAAGGGTTTCTTTGTGGTATATTTCTCCAATCCAATAGATCGTCAAAAGGTTTTTAATCAAGGAACTTGGTTTTGGGGCCAATCTAGGTTCTCCTTTCAACCATAGTTTACAAGAATTGATCCTATTTCCATGACAACTCTGGACACTCTAGTTTGGCTAAGATTCGTTAATATGCCCATTCATTTGCTACATTCAGATATCTTAGTTGGTGCAGGAAACTAACTCATTTATTTCATTAATATAGACATAGACAGGCTTCAATGAAATATTGTAACCTCTTCTCGAATATGTGTTGAAATTGATATGAGAAAAGGGTTTCCTAACCACATCCTCATCACGCAATTGGTGGATTAGGAAAACATAGGTTTTTGCTGTAGGATATGTCAACAACTAGATCATCTCTAGAATGCTTTTCCTTTATCATTCCTTCATGCGCCCCCACCGCCACTTATAGATGCTAAGAAAAGGACTTAAAGATGAAAAGATCCAAAATATCCAAAATGATCTACTCTTCATCTAGCTACAAAACACTTTTGTAACCAAATAAGGCCCTTCAACGTCAACTCAGCCACTCGTAGCACCATCTCAGCGGTTAAATGTTAGGGTCCACCCCTAAAACAATGATGAAAGAGATATCACTATGATCTTGGTTTTATCAAGAAGTAAGCACAAACGTTTTCATGAATCATATGACTTGAATACTGATAAGAAACCAAACAATATCATAAACCCTCACGAAATGAAATTTTGTCTTAAAAAAATGCAACCATTCTCTCTACTTCATATGTTCCTTATAACACCAGAAAATAAATTTATGTTCATAAGGGAAAAAAAAGGAAGAAAAGACTCCGTGATCGCTCTGGTCCTTAAAGACCAATATCGTAGTAAATGTATTTGTTGTGTCAATCTCAAGTTAACCCGTCTCTGATTTAACTTAAAGACCAAGATCGTAGTAAATGTATTTGTTGCGTCAATCTCTAAGTTAATCCGTCTCTGGTTTTAGATTTGTTCGAATTCCGAGAGAGATTGATCAATTAGGTTTTTTAGTTTCTATGTAAGCTTAGGTTAACTTGCATTTTGATTTTAGATTTGGTTGGATTTGCCATGGGCCGACCAATCTTAATTTCCATGTAATTTTCACATTAAAAAATAAAACCATTTTTAATTTCATACAATTTTTAATTTCATATATTTATTTTATTTGTTCCTAGATGATTGATGATATAAGTATTTAATTTATAGTTGTTTATAATTTATAACTTAATGGAAGATCTCTCCTTAGGGTAGCAACTGGAACAATGGTCAAATCAGTATGCAGTGCATAGCTCACCTGAGATTGGGGTTTACACGTTTTTCTTCACTGATCCATTCACATTCCCATCATCACACAATCCATTAATTAAAATCTTATATGTCAACATTAGGCCCAATTCCCTTTATTGATATTTCTTCAAAGAAAAGCTTCGACGACACATCGTTTTTACTGCAGTGTCGAAACTGTAAGGCACAAAACTGCTTCTTTATCACTTTCAGCGGCTTCCAGGCTACAACGGTTATTCAACGGACTTTATTCCGACTACACGCACCAGACACCAGCGCTCAAAGGATCTTTGCACTCCAACAGTGATAGGTTACACACCGTATATCAACTTTCAAAGCCGTGGATGAATTATTGCAACAACTAAAAAGCAGTGCCAAATGTTTTGGATGGCCACAAAACTAGTGGCATCTGATATCACTATTAGACCAACCATTGGAAACCAAATTCAATCGTATATTAATTAATATCACAGAATAATATACACAATAGACATAGAAATACATTAAAAAAAAAATAGTTGATTCGTTGATTCAGTTTCCAAGTATTCTTGGATTATAATAGCCAATTATTCTAACACAAACATAATCCAAAGAATTAACTATCTAACCCTGTTGATAATAACACAAACATAATCCAAAGAATTAGCTATCTGACCTTGATAATAACCGAATTTGAGTAACGAATCAGAGGAAGAAACCGCAGAAGCTTACCGCCACGGTTGGTTGCTGGCCGTTCTTGGCCATCACCACCACCGACTGTTTGTCCCTCAGAGCAGCCACCCGCGTGTTATCCATGCAACGCTTTCCCTATCTCTCGTTGTCCGGCACCGTTCCCCCACCAACTGTCGGAAGCCGTCGTTGTCCAGCCCCGCTACCCCACCAACCGTCGGAAGCCGTCGTTGTCCGCGCACGTGCAAAATGGGACGACGACCATGTAAAGAAACCTACTATCCAGTAGCCTTATTACAGAACTATCCTTCGGATCATGTACTCCTTTCTCTTCGACTCTTTCTCCTTTATGGAAAAAGAAAGCAACAACTATCTTTGGATCTTCGTCTATAACACGGCTTTGATTATTTCTTACTGGTCATCGCCGTATGCTTGGCAGACCTTGAAAATTTGATGCATAAATTACACTAAAATGGTGGTCGGTGGGGAACGGTGACGCCTGGCTATTGGCATATGTGTGTATGTATTCAACAATTAATTTTAAAAATCAAAATCGCAATTCTGTAAAGTCAAATGTGCAAGGTAGAGAATGCTTTTCGCCATTTCCATTTGTAATGACCAGGAAGATCATTGCTCGAATTGTATGCCACATATTATACTTCGTTTGGTTCAGTTTTCACGATTGTTTTTCTGACTAAAGCTTGAAATAATATCCGAAGTCATCGCGGAAAGATAAATTATAACTTCCAATTATATTCATATTTTCCTAATATAAAATTGAAAGTAGAGCAGGTGACAGAGTCGTGTGGATCTAACATGATGAGGTAACCATGAACGGAAAATATAAAATTGAAAGTAGACCAGGTGACAGAGTCGTGTGGATCTAAAATGATGAGGTAACCATGAACGTTCCAGGTTGAAACTTGAAAGTATTTCCTCTGGACACCGTGACACAACAACGAGTGACCTTTCATGTATTGACTAATTTAATCATCATATGGATTAAATTTTAAATTCCAAGCGAATTTGGAGATTCGGCAGATTTATGTTCATCATTTGAATATTTTAGATTATATTATTTGGGATTGGTCAGGAATATGACGACTAGTGATTGGAATGGGTCGCAGCGACCCTGAAGGCCAAGTCGTCGATGGCGGCTGATCGGCGATTGTTATTCAAAATCTTGGGAAAGAGCAAACAACATATATGCCATAATAGGCATTGGCCCTGCAATAGCCTATGCCTGAAGAGGAAAGAACAACAAGATGTCGAAATCCCACATGTTGCTACTTTCTTCTTCTCTGCTACTTTTACCTCCATTTGTTTTCATTATCCAATCCTTCCTGCTCTTCCATGGCCGTCTCAGCTCAAATCCCATTATACACAATAAGGCCTCCCAAAACATGCTAAACGCAGAACTCAAGACCCTTCGACAAGCGATTCCACATGACCCCCAATTATCTGTCATTGGCAGCTCAGGATCGAAATTCTTGAGGAAGGTTCCGAGTTTAGAGTACACCCCACGTAACATGACCCGGCAGGAGAGAATCAGGTGGTTCCAAGACAACTTACAAAGATTCACAGTCCTCCACTCGGATTCAATCGCGGCTCAATTCTCGGCCAAAGTGGAGGCCTTCTTGAAGCCCTGCAAGCTCCGCTTTTACATCACTTGGTTATCGCAGATCGAATCCTTCGGTTATCGGGAGCGGCTATCTATGGAGAGCGTCTTCAAGTGGAATCCGTCGTGCTGCCTCCTCGTCATCTCCCGCACGATGGACTCCGAGCCGGGGAGGCAGATTCTTCGGCCATTCACAAGCCGAGGGTTTCGTGTCATGGCAGCGGCGCCCGATATCCGGTACCTCTTCAAGAAAATCCCGGCGGAGGGATGGTTGAGAAAGATTGAGAGCGGTGATATCGATCCTGGGGAAGTCCCATTCGCTCAGAATCTGTCCAACATCCTCCGACTCGCCGTTCTTTACAAGTACGGAGGCGTCTATATCGACGCGGACATGATACTTCTCAGAAGCTTTTCGAGCCTAAAAAACACCATCGGAGCGCAGAGCGCAGATTCTCAAACAGGGCAATGGAATCGGCTAAATAACGCGGTTTTGGCGTTCGATAAACGGCATCCTCTGCTATTGAGGTTCATAAAGGAGTTTTCCCTCACATTCGACGGTAACAGATGGGGCCACAACGGTCCTTACCTCCTCACTCGAGTCGTCACCAGTCTACCCAACCAGACTCACCACGACTTCAAAATCATGCCCCCCATTGCATTTTATCCCGTGGATTGGAATCACATTCCCAGTTATTTTATGAGTCCCAGCGACAAGGTAAACATGAAATGGAGAAGCGCGAAGATTATTCAGTTGGAGAGGGAAGCTCATGCCATCCATTTGTGGAACAAACAGAGCCGAGGGTTAACCGTAGAGGAAGGGAGCATTATGCATCATATCTTCAATAATACCTGTATATTCTGCCTTTCCTTATAAGAGATAGTGCACTTCTCCTCCACCTCCTGTACATTTGACTGTGTATAAATTATTATTTTTCCGACATGGATTTGAGAGGATAAGTATGAGTTGTTATTTTTCAATCTGGATTTAAATCGTATTTATGACGTGTTTTGTTTGCACGTTATAAATTGTGAAGAATGTTTCCCTCCTTTAACAAGTAAATGAAAAATAACGGAAAAAATATATTTACTCTACCATTCAAATATATATCCAGGTCTGTTTTTATAGTAGTTCTCTATAATGTGAATTTTTGAAAGTTTTTTTGGGTAGATTTTTCAAGTCAAAATTCGGCAGCAATTTATTGGAGTAGCAAGTTTGATAGCTAGTTTCTGCACAATCAAAGCGTCTCAGGGGTTTTTCAAGTGCTGAATCCAAATATGCAGTTAAAAAACCATTTTAACTACAACAAATCAAGATTTAACTTCAATTTCTTCCACCAAATTCCGTTACGAGAATCTCCTTAATCCTGCAAAAATACGCCCATGTAGATTGAAATTGACCATGTTTTTACGTATATATCACATATAAGTTGGGTATACTCGCGAACTATGTTTAATATATATCCATCTCTGTTTTTATATATTTAATCCTGCAAAAATACGTCCATGTGGATTGAAATTGATAATGTTTTTACGTATATATCACATAGAAGTTGGGTATACTCGCGACAAACATAGGGTTCAATGAATTTAGAAATACGATAACCTGCCAAAAGAAGTTTGGCAGTGTTTGAATTTTATAATGGTAAAAATAAATTCAGTATTATAAAAAAAAATCTGAACTTTTTCGAAAAAAAACCGTTTTTGCTTATATATAAATAATGATAATGAAAATACGACTTTATCCATGGACTTTATAAAAGGACTTTGTCACCTGTGCAAACAGAAAATATATGTATCGCAGGGTCCATGACCATTTCAAAAAAAATAATCTTTACAGTGAGGGCGGAGAGCATTACTGTGTAGACCATGAGAACAAAACATGTAAAAAACAGAGGAAACAGAGCGCTATGTAACAGAGCGTGCTGCCAGCATTCGGAATTAGGTCATGAAATGTCCCTTCCCTTTCAATGAGCCAAAATCCTTGCAGTCTCTGAAAAGCAATTTTCTTTAGATAGACTATCAGCCCCACCATTTTTCATCCTGTAGATGTGGGAAATGGAGTCAAAGTGAAACTCATAGTTCAAAGTCTGTATTCTGCTTTTCCAGGTATCTCGATTAGGGAATTAGGGGAGCTTTTGTCGTTTGTCCAATAAATCTTTATCAGATTTCATCAAAAAAATATTAAAATTATTAAGATTTTATCAAAATTTTATTAAAATTTTAATAATTGTCTGAACAACCTAAATCCCTATAGATTTTATAGGGATTTTAGTAAAATTTTGATTATTTTTCGAACAAGTTTCTAAATTTCTTAGACTACGGCAATTATAACAAAACCCCGGCCTGCTGTGTTACAGCACTGAAGGAAATGTGGGATTCATCAACCCGAAGCCACGAAACCGGCGCCGCGTTTTGCGATAAAACCGACTCAACCGTTATGTGATGTAAACCAAATTTACAACTCCGATGTTATCGATGATTCGTATACACGCTAATTAAGTCAAGTTGGAGCTACAATACGTTCTATTTATTCATATTAGAGTTCGATTTTTTTTTTTCCAAGTACGAAAAAAAGGCCCTATTTATATTAATATAGAGATAAAGGTATTTATATTAATATAGAGATAAAGGTATGCTTATTAAGTTCATGGTTTTGTGATGATTGTTGGAGAGAGGATTGCCGTGACACTCTTAGGTGTTGGTAAATCGACATATCTCTAGATTCTATACTGCCATTAATTGGGAGCCAACAATCTCCCCGTACACCAAGAATCTCCTCCCGTGTTGGTAAATAGACACATTGCACACATCGCTAGATTTTACACCGCCATTAATTGGGAGCCAACAATCTACCCCTACACCAACAATCTCCCTCTTACACTGTGTTGGTAAATAGACACATCGCTAGATTTTACACCGCCATTAACTGGGAGCCAACAATCTCCCCCCTACACCAACAATCTCCCCCTAGATTTTACACTGCCATTAACTGGGAGCCAACAATCTTCCCCCCAACGGGAGCCTAGTGCATTTAGAACTTGAGACCTCTAGCTCTGATACCACTTATTGGAGACACGATTGCTGTTACAACAAAACCCGCACCATTTGTTGGAGACACAATTTCAAACCCCAACAATCTCCCCCTTACACGGTGTTGGTAAATAGACACATCGCTAGATTTTACACCGCCATTAACTGGGAGCCAACAATCTTCCCCCCAACGAGAGCCTAGTGCATTTAGAACTTGAGACCTCTAGCTCTGATACCACTTGTTGGAGACACGATTGCCGTTACAGCAAAACCCGCACCATTTGTTGGAGACACGATAGTTGGAGACACGATTTCCGTTACAGCAAAACCCGCAGGTGTTAGTAAACAAACACATCGCTAGATTTAAGCACATGCTACCAAACACACGCGAGCGTTGACCTTCTAAACCGCCATTAACTAAGAGCCAACAATAATACATTATTAAAATGTTGTTTTTTATATGAAATATAAGAAGAAAGAATAAATGAACATCTTTCATAATATTTAATATTGATATCAAATTAATATTTTATTAGTGTTGTGTGAGTCAAAACCACCGGGGTCCTTATAAGATTGTTGGATTTTTACCAAGTTTCTAACCAGTTAATAATATATTATTTTATATATATTTATAATATTGTTATTTTAAAAATATTGATAATCATTTTAGTTGAAATTATTAGTTTTATAGATTAAATATTAATTAAAATTTTATTATAATTATTAATTTTTTTAATTAATTTACATTTTTAATAAATTTTTTATTTTAAATATTTGATGATATTATTATAATTTAAAAATTATTAATAACTTATTTAATATTATTATTTCAAAATTATTAAATATTCATATAATATATTATTTTTAAAATATTAATAATTTTAATAAGTTTAATTAAATTATCATTTAAAGTGTAATTAACACTTATAAAATAATTAATAATAATAAAAATTAAATTATAATTTTGAAAACATAAATAATGTAAAACATATATATATATATATTTTTTTATTTTTTTATTTTAATGGGTTGAAAAAATATTTATTAAAAAAATAAATTGATTAAGAGATTTTATTTTATAATAAAAATGTTTTAATATTGATTAAGAGATTTTGTTTTATAATAAGAATGTTTAATATTGATGAGAGGAATATATATAAATATGTTTAAAATATAGATTTTTTATATAAGTGGTAAAGGATTGGCTTTGATTGAAACAATTGTTATGAACAATTTGTAAATAATATTTTTAGGTTATTCATTGTTTTGACAAGTTGGAAAACTTGAAAGTAATATTTCATTGATAAATTGATAGGATAAAATTGTAGGTATAGCTTCCCTCAAAACTTAACTCAAATATTAAAATGCTCAAGTCTTTAATATCTTTCATTTAAGTTAACTTAATAGAAAAAATCAAATCAACAAAGGAGAAAGTCTTTTTTCCCCTTTCAGAAAATGCCATGAGGAAAAAGCTTTTTTGTTTTTTTCACCAAATGTTATGAGAAATAACAAAAATTGACTCAATATTTTTAATAGAAATCAAATCATTGTAATCTTTAAATTTACAACAAAATTTTTAAGAAGAGAAATATGTTTTGTTCTTTTTCTTTTTAATACTAAAATTTTGAATTGGGAATTTGTAAATTATGACTTAGTACTTTATCTTATAAGGAGTTATTGAGTGAGTTTCAATTTGGTATTAAGTGTCACCACCATCTATTTGGAATTAAGTTCTACCCACCACAACAAATTGCCAATAAGTCAACACTAGCTTTAAATGTTGCATAAATTAATGGATAAGTGTGAAGGGTGAGAAAGAGAAACAAGAAATTGCTAAAGAAAGGTAGCTCTCTAAGCTCTACAACTAGGGTGAAGGTTGAGGTTTAGGTTTAGAGTTAAGCCTTGAGATAGGTAGCTCTCTAGGGTGAGAGTGAAGTTTGAAATCTGTTAGGTCCTAGTGTTAATGTTAAATTAGGATTGCTTGAGAGTGTATCATTAAATTATTTTATATATTCTCAAAATTTTAAATATCTCATTAACATAGTCATTTAAAGCTTTAACAAAATCACATAAATAAACATACATACCTAAGTAGTACAACCACCTGTACGATAATTCATCATTTCTATTTAATAACCTTTAGAAGAAATCATTGACTTAGTGATTTAAAGCTCTACCAAAATCACATAAATTTTGAAGGAGTACAACCAAATCACATAAACCAACCTAGATCCATCTTAACTATGGATCTATCAAGTGCCAAGAGGGATCAAATCCCTTATGGTGCAAACCACTTTTTTTAGTGCAAAACTTAAAGAAAGGTTTCCACCTCGAGAGGTTTGATCCCTCTCGATGATGCTTGATAAATCTGAATTTAAAATAGATCTCGACACTTCATAACGTTAAAAGAATAACACTAAATCTCAATTTAAAATAGATCTAGAAACTTTGTAGAGGAAATGAGTGGGATCAGAGATTAAGCCTGCCACCTTGCTAATGATCAATCAATAAATGTAGGGGGTGGTGTGGCCAGACCCATGTATGCTCAAACATATGAATGATTGATATAAGGGAATCCATGGAATATAACATGCATAGTTTTAGTTTGGGCTTAGTCAACTGGTTCCAACATCGATGTGGGGGTGAATGTTAGATCCCTGTTGCAAGAGGGATGGTTAAACACAAGAGAGAGTTTTGTGAAGTCCAATAATAGCTACTTAATGATAACTCGAGGGAAATTTCTTGTGTATATTAAGAGTTTGAGAATTCATCTTTGGTTTTCTGAGGCAACTAATGCCACCATTCCCATGCAAAACCAGTAAACCCTGTAGTAAGGAGATCAACTATAAGCCTTGGAGTAATTGTATTATTTTCATCTTTCTTAGCAATACTCCAACTTCCTAGAAGTTGTAATGCTTCCTTAATTTCTTCTCTGCTTTGACATCTTGTATTAAGTATAGGATGTTCTAACATTGTGGCTATGAGTCTATTCATTCCTTCGATTCCTTATGCTCCCTTGAGGAATTATAAATAAGGGAAGAGAATCCTCTTATCCTCATTCGAGTGAGAGTCAGTCTTGAGTTTGATCTTTCCCTACAACTATGCTCAGTGTGATCATGTATACATCTTGAGTAAATTCAAAAACAAGTCTTAGTTCAGAGTTTGAAAAACCTACACATACGAGGGATTCACTGGGGGAGCAATACCATAAAACATGCATTCATATTATGGGATATATATTGAGGAAAAAATGACATAATATATTAAGCATATAATAGGGGGTAAAGGGTTTTTATATTGGTAGGTATAAAAAAGGAGCTCAAAGTTAATGAAAAATATAAAGGGGTATCAAAAATGTTAATGAAAAAATGGATACCTACAATGTCTAGTTAAATTAGGGTTTTTTTTAATTGGGAAGGTGTATTGGGTTCGTATTAGTAGGGGGTTAAATAATTTGATTTTTAGAAGTATTTCCTAATAGGTAGTCAAATTGAGGGTATTGTTTAGTATGCCATGAATACACATGATATGTCATAGGTTCATTGAGTGAAGCACGTGTGCCTACGCATATGCATGAGAATGCATTTGTGAACCTAAAGTGGCGGGGCTCTTATGATATCGTGTCGTGAGTCGTGTGTTAAGATCTTGTCGAGTTTGAAATGTTTGTCTTTAGCGGTGGTGATTGCATATTTTGTAAGGAAATTGAGTGTTTGACTCAAATGAGCAAAAGCAATTGCTCCAAGAGTCTTCATGGTATCAGAGTCTAGTTTAATTAACACATATGTTATGTTAATGAAATCCTGTAAGAATCTATTTTAATTCCAAGATATATGCATTTTCATTTCATCAAAGAATTATGTTATATGATGATGTTATGAGAATTTTAGTTGGAATGTGAGGTAGTAAAGCCCTAAAATTAAATATTTAAGTTAGAAATTGTATCAGGTGGTAGTTTCCTAAGAGTTCGCTCCCAGTCCTCACCAGAGTTTTCTATGTCATCTATAGATAATGGATCCTTTGATGGATGAAGTAAATTAAGTAGAAATATCCACTGGTAATGCTTCGGGCAAAAATACTATGGTTAAAGATCGTAGATCTTCTTCTCTGACTACTCTGCTACTTCTAGAGGACATATTTCTATTTCAAAACGTCATTCATCCACCGAATGGAAACTTCCACCTATATATCCCAAAGATATCTATAAGCTCCATGGATGGGAATATTCTTCACACTCCTTTATCAAGGTTCATTCTACAAATCAACCTTTCATTTCTAATGATGAACCACTACATATATATCTGCTACATAGATATTTGATAGATTGGGGAAAGAAACATAAATATAAGTATTGTCATCTTAGGGTAATAAAGTTTGGACTGCAACCTATAGTCAAACTTTTTTTAAATGTACGTTCTTTTTGTTGCACAGTCGATACAAGACATAAAAAGTTTTCAGATGCAGTAATTATAGGATTTTCTGCCCCATTGCATGATGGACCAAGTTTCTGTAATGTTTACCCAAAGTATGCAATGCTCTAGATGACCCATATATCTATGATCTCCTCGAAGCCTACATTCTTCCTAGAGGGTTTGATATGTATATTTCATCCCTCATTTGTGAATTAAAATGTATGATGATATTGGGATTCTCTAATGACACTCTTCCATCTCTAAGGTCCTTTGTAGAGTTCCCACTTGCATAGTATATTAAAAACAGACCATTCTTCCAATTCTCAACTTGTCACATTTGACTTAACAAATATGAGCTATCCTACCTCTTGGGAAAATAAATATCATACTTATAAACAAGCACTCTTGGAAACTGAAAGAAGAGATTCTTTCTGAAATCCAGTACCTCTCCAAATCACCAAGGATCAACTCTCCTTCGGTCATCTATCTACCCCAAGCCACTCTTCCTTACAAACTACAAATCCTTAGCATACCTGCAAATCCTGCAAAAATAACTAGATTTTCCATTATGAAAAATATACAGATTACCCAGCCTGCATTGATAAAATAAAAGTTGTATAGGGAGCCCCTAAGTCTGTAGATCTGTGTATGTTTTTTGTTATACTGCTAAGATAAAATACAAAAATGGAAATAAAAATACCGACAAGCAAACCTTTAGTTGTTCTTGGAAGAAACCTTCCAGTCAATCATTTTCGTCAATACCAGTCTGATGGAAAAATTAAACAAGAATATATCCTAGTCAAATCATCCTCAATTCACACTAGTGTTTCTAATGAGTGCAAGTTTTTGAACTATTCCAATCTTCAAGCAAGTTTAACAACTAAGAATTTAGATAATGTTCATAGAATCCTTTAAGAATAATGGATTCTAATAAGTCTGAAAGGGAAGAACTATAAAAGCTTTCAGGCAAATTGGACATAGTATCCAATGTCTTGAGTAATTCTGAAGAAATAAAGAAGGCCATAGAAAAATCTTAATATTAGGCTTTCAGTTCTTGAAAATATCTATTTCAAAGTTATAGAACTCTCTAAGTCATTTTAGAAGCTAGTTATAAATGTTGCTTCTTTTGATCCATTCCAAAAAGATATCCCTCAAGATGATACTAAGCCTGGTAACAAAAGGAAAAAATCACTTGATCTGTTTACTTGTGAAGTTGAACCAGAACTACAACTTGAATGAGATTTCGAGATATGAGACAATTTTTTTCTATCATTTTGAAAGACATGAATATAGTCAGTCATTACGATCCTTTGTTGCAAAACAAGCAAAACGATCTATATATTTTGGCTTTAGGGATTGAAGGCCCTGGAATATTTGATGAAACTATAGGCGAAGCCTCTACAAACACATAAACGCTAACTAATATAGGGATCCTTAGCATCGAAGGAATGAATAGACTCATAGACACAATGCCAGAGCATCTTATAATTAATATAGGATGTCAAAGCAAAGAAGAAATTAAAGAGGCATTACAACTTCTAGGAAATTGGAGTATTGCTAAGAAAGTTGAAGATAGTACAATTACTCTAAGACATATGGCTAATCTCCTTATCATGCACTGTTTACTGGTCTTGCATGGGAATGGTGGCATTGGTTGCCTCAGACTACCAAAGATGAATTCTTAAATGCCCCCACTACTAACATTGATTTACTTGAAGCCTTAGGATTGCAATTCTATGGTTCTAAGAAAGTTGGATCAGATGCAAAGCACCTTCAATCTCTATTCATGTCTGAATGATTAGTAGACTTGTCTCTTAAGCATAAATATTTATGTTACATGAAAAAATTACTCATATGAGCATGAAAACCACTGATCCTACTTACATCAAATATTATATTTGTAGTTTCTTAGGTGCCCTTCGAGATATTGTAGAGAAATAATTTAAGGATAAAGATATGTGGTTGTAAGGCATGACCCTTGTCATGGCATATTATCATATAGATGTAGTAATTCAAGAACATTGTCTTGAGAAAAGAGAATCAAAATATTTTAAAAGTTTAATAATATGTGTACTCCTTCTTTGTGCAAAAATGTGGAAAAGATGAGAGAATGGGGATATGGTGCTCTCAACAGAGGACAATAGTGCATAAATTCTGCATCCTGCTACTGCAAACGATGCAAACATAAGAAGAAATAATATAAGAAGTATTATTTTAAGTCTCGTTGGGCTCCTAATCTTCTTGCTGACTACTATAAGAGCTTCAAAACCCACTACCATAAATTCTCTTTTCCAAATAAACCTTATCTCAAAAGACGATATGCCCCAAGAAAATCTGCTCTCTGCTATAATTTCCATAAACCATGACATTGGGAAAATAATTGTCCCAAGAAAACCAAAAACCCTCACCTTTATTCTTTTTTCACTGAAGACCTCAATCCAGAATGGTGGGATCTTTGTTTTGTTGATTCTACTCCTCATCCACAATATGATGATATCATCCTTCTTCCCATTGATGAAGATAGTGATTATTCTTCCATTACTTCTTCTAATTCAGATATTGAACATCTTGATGATCAATTTTGTCTTGTAGATCCACAAAATTGGGATGGGGTGTAGTTGATAGATAAAAATGGGAAGACAAATTAGAAATGAAACTTGTAGCTCACATGTGAGACAAGCTACACATGGAGGATGCCCAAGCAGTACTACTCTCACTCTATTACATTATTCATCAAATCGAAAATAAATAAGATTACATTCAATCTTGGGAGATCAAAACTATATCCTGAAAAACAGGAACTAAATCTAAACTAAGTCACACACATAGCTGTGAAACAAACTTTCTCCATTAATTTCAAGTCTCCCCCTTAATGAGAAAGGATTCACGTGCACACCTAACATCTCCCTAAACAATTCAAACTTGATCTTCCCAAGAGGTTTAATGAATATATCAGCTACATTTTCACAAGTGTTATAATATTCAAGAAAAATATTTTTAGATTGAACCTTTTCTCTAATAAAATGAAATTGAGTATCTATATTTTTTGTGTTTTTACGAAAAGCATGATTATTTTACAGCTTGATTGAACTTTGGTTGTCACATTTAATCATTGTATCATCCTTTTGTTCTTCTCCCACATCTAGAATAAGTATTCTCAACCAAATTGATTCAAAAGTGGTTGCACATACATCTTGATACTCTTATTCTGTCGATGATAAAGATACAATACTCTTCTTTTTACTACTCCAAGAAATGACCCCGTACCCAATATTAAAAGCATACCCATTTATAAATCTTCTATCATCCAGATTTCCAGCCCAATCTGAATCTGAATAACTTGCCAGTTTAAGACCAATTGCTTTTGAAAGTTGTCCAATCATGGGAATTTTTTTACACAAAGCTATTTATGAGAAGGAAATGTTGGCAATACTACATGCACTTAAGAAATGGCGACCCTACCTAATGGGAAGACACTTCAAGGTAAAAACGGATCATGATAGCCTTAAATAATTTTTAGAACAAATATTATCCTCTGAAGAGAAACAAAAGTGGGTCACAAAGATGTTGGGTTATGACTTTGAAAGCATCTACAAAAAAGGGAAGAAAAATGTGGTGGTAGATGCACTCTCAAGAAAGGATGAGGATGTGGAAGCATTGTTGTGCGCCATTTCTATTATCCAACCAGATTGGATAAACGAAGCAAGGGAGGAATGAAAGAATGATAAAGAAGTGTGGGCACTTATTCGAAAATTACAACAAGATTCCAGTACGTCTAATACATTTAGCTGGAAAAATGATTTGTTATGGTACAAAGATCGCTTATACCTCTGTAAGAATTCCCAGCTAAAACAAAAGATTCTTATGTAGTTGCACACTTCTCCCTTAGGAGGGCACTCAAGATTTTTAAAAACTTACCATAGGGTTAAGAAGGAATTTTTTTGGGATGTTCTTAAATCAGATATTCAAAAGTTTGTGGCGGAATGTTTGGTTTGCCAACAAAATAAAGTGGAAACAATTAAGACACCGGGTCTGTTACAACCTTTATCCATTCTAAGCCAACGTTGGGAGGAGGTTTCAATGGATTTTATCACAGGTTTACCCAAGTCTGAGGGAAAGAGTGTCATTATGGTGGCAGTTGACAGACTTACCAAGTATGCACACTTTTGTGCATTATCACATCCATTTAAAGC
>APFE030471065.1:24341-34764 GCA_000404065.3 Pinus taeda
TAGGAATAAATTAATTAATCACTAATTAATTATTATTCCTTCTCAACTTTGACTAAATCCCTTAGGACTAATTAAATAAATTATTATTCCTTAACCATATTTCTTGAGATGATAAATAAATCATTTATTTATTTATTATTACATACATTTTCCCTCCTAACCAAGTATAATAAAATATTTCTTGTTATTTCTAGAATGAGGTTAATAATATTTTATTATTGTTCATTATTTGAAGATAACTCAATATCTTGTTATAAATAGAAGTGTTTTGCATTCACTATTCACTTTTTATTATTTTCATTGTTGCACTCACTATTGTAACTTTGATTATTATCACTATCACACACCATTATTCTTTCCATTTGAGTTCCCATTGAGCTCAAACATTTTATTTGTTGGGTTTACACATTATAGAGGAGAGGGACTCTACAAAAGTTGAAGACATTTGAGGATAGCCAAGAACCCATCCCATAGAGGGGCACTCATAACATTTATTTGTTCCCTTCACATGCATTGTTTAAAAAAATATATTTTTTATATATCTGGTTTTGATTGGATTATTGGAGTTACCCACATTTATTACTATTTCATTTTGTTGTTTAACTATGATTGTGGCATAGATCAGGGCTTTGACATGTTTTGTTTCTATCATTTATTGCAGATCTACAATGTTTAGCAGCGATTTATATTTTTTATATTGTTTGTCATCCACAGCCTTAGGTGATTTTGTTTCGTACATCTTTGAGAAGAAAACACTATAACAAAATTGGCGACTCTGCTGGTTTTTTACTTTTGATCCAGAAACCTTGGTGACCCTCAGTTTTTAGCTTAGGGTTTCTTCCTTTTTTTTTTTTTTTTCAGTCCCTTAATGTTGTTTACTAGCTTTCTAACCCTAGATCTGTCAAATTTCTAACTTCCGTAAGTTTTTTGGTATTTCCGCAAGTAACAGGAACTAGCCTCGAGAGAGATGGAAAATCTTTCCAAGACTTACTGACCGAGAATCAAGGAAAAGAAATTACACTTTTCTGTCCCAACAGTGCGATTTGGAGGTCTAGAGTGCACCTTCTAGCCCAAAAAGTGTGATATCCTAGAAATCAGGTCAGTACCTGCGATTTTTACAGTTTCTGGGATTTTTTGAAGTCTATTTATGGGTTTTACTAAGAGCTGTCTATTGGGTTGGTTGACCACTATCTCACCACACTTACGACTTTATCTACTCCAATTTGCTTGTGGAAGTGGAATTTAGCCCCTTAGGGCTTCTAGTACGCTTCCACCTTTATAGGAGGAGTTTAGTTGAGTAAGAAGTCTGACTTTCCGCAGCGCTTTCAACAATTTTTTCTAGATCTATACCTTTCTGTTTCAGATCTTCAAAGAGAGGTTGTTTCCATCCAAAGTTTCATATTAAAACTTCTTTGGTCATTTTCCTCACGGTTCCATTGGTTTCCCTAGGTTTTACACCCATTTCCCTATCTTTTTGCATCGATTTTCCTCTCTAGTTTTTTGTTCTTGCTACACCGCTTTCTAACAATATAGTGTCATTTGATCCCAGTCACACCAATGCTTAGATCTCTTGGCATTTTTAGTGTGTTTTTAGTTGATTTCACCACCAACCAACACAGTGTTTCCAAAACCAGTTTGGGTGGGTTTAGTTAATTGATTTGTTGTTCATTTTCTATTTTCATTTTTAGTTTATTTTCAACAATTTTTTGTCTTTTTTTTCAAACATAATAACCTTGGCTTAGTTAATAAACAGACTTGCACACACAAGAACAATTTTAGTGAAGGGTGCTTGCTTTACATCGCTAAGCCAAGACTTAACTTAATTAATTTATCTCCCCACATAGAGAAAAAAATATCTGGTTGATCTCCCTTCACCATTTCTATGTCACTTATGTCTTACCACCATTGTGCCACCAAGGCATTTGTCGTGGAGAGTCTTAGGCCTTCATCCCTAGTTTACGCTTGGGCATATTACTCCTCCCTATAGGGTTCGAGTTCATAGTCCCTTGAGTCCCCATATCGACTCTTCTTCTAGTTCACCTGATTCCCCATTTGATTCCTCATATGATTCCGAGCCTCCTCCACTGCATACCATCACCATGTCTGGACCCACTGCTGGTGAAGGAACCCAACTTGGTGTTGGCTCTGGCTCTATCCTAGTAGTCACGTCTAGTGGAACCATCTCAAGAACCATTCTAGCAAATCCCATGCTACCTTTCAAGGCTTTGTTAAGCCTCTCATATTTTAGCCAGTTGATAAATGAAGTTATACATAACGATGCTTATTAGCCATCTATGCCTACTAAGATTCTCTTTGACATTCCCAAGTTTGAGGGTAATTCTGGAGAGGACCCTACCAATCATGTCCACTCCTTCCGTATGTGGTGTTCATCCAATTCCATCACCGATGAATCCATTCGTCTCTGATTGTTCCTACGCATTCTCACTGGAGATGTTACAAACTGTATGTGGACTAGCCCGCCGCCTCTCATTCCATTTTTTGACACTTTCTAAAGTGTTCCTATTATATTTTCAGTTACCTCTTCGATACGACATAAGTACGGATCTCTTGACCACATTCTATAGTCCTCTGGCACTCGTCTTTTCGATCATTTTCAGGAATGGAGTAGAAGGAGGAGCACATGTTGTGCCCCTCCCTTCGAAGACCGTGTCTACCTTGATTGGTTTCTTAGGAGCCTTTTATCACCCATTGCCAAAGATGTCGTGTCCCATTTTCCTCAAACAGAGGAAGAATCTCTCCAAACCACTCTGAGATATGACTTGATTTATGCGCAATACAGTTATGTATATACCGTCATTCCATACCTCCCTCATCTTGGAGGTGCCAATGCACCGGGGCATCTCACACCACTGAAAATATCATTGGATCCATTTCACATCCTTCACCATATACTCATCAAAGTTATGGATATCCACAGGGGGCACCAGTTCCCCTAACACTTATGCCCCTCCCACTAGCAACATGTTTTCAGGGCCAACCAATGCTCAACCAATCTATCAAGCCATTTCTCCTCTGCCATATTATCCCTATGCACAACCGAGCACTCAATCCCCTCAAGCATTAGTGCCACAACCTCCCATGCATCCTCAACCCATGTAGCCACCGCCCCCTCAGGGTCAAGTGTTTGCACAGCAGAGTGCGAACAATCCTCAAAATTCAAAGAAAAAGAATAAGGGGAAGGGTAACAAGGGTAACCAGGGTAATCGAGGTAATCAACCTAGTGAACCCTAGGGGAACCAACCTAAAACCAACAAATAGAAACAGGGCAGTCAGCCCAGGTAGAACAAGGTTATTTGTACGAACAAGCCTTGTGTCTGTTGTGTTGTACATGGCCATTATACACATGAGTGTCCTCTCTTACCCCAGATGCACCAAATGTGGGAAGCTCAAGCAACTTCTAGAGGTCAACTGCCCATCCAACAATTGCCTTAGAATCCTGCGCCATCTCAACCAGAAGTGCTTACAAATCCTTTCCCTCAACAAAGATTTGTTGCTGCTCAATCTGAACCAAGTCAAGCAACCCATTCCCTCCAACCTTCTCGTCCCGGTGACTACCAGATCCTCATGATGAATTCTGATGAGCTTAATCCCTCTAATATCAACCTGCAAACTCAGTTGCATCAATATGTCAAGCCATCGACTTCGTCTCCACTGATTCCAAAACCAAAGCATCTACTGATCCTCTTATGACACCAAATGGTCCGCTAGAGATACCTCAACCTAAATTTTAGTCAATTCCTAATATCCCCAAGGGACCATTAAGCCGTAACACGACTTTTAATCATGTTGCTCATACATACAATATAGTAGATGACTTGGCACAATCGCCTACTATCATGTTGACACTAGAAGAACTCTAGTCATGCCCATTTCAAAATAAATCTCGACTAACTTCTTTGGGCATAGTATATCATTCCGACGATCGTTTGGTTGTCTTCCCAGTTGATACCTCAGAACATCCCCCATTACCTTCATCTGTTTCTTTCCAGATACGAGTATGAGTCCGTAATGCCATCATCTCTCGATGCATTATTGACAAAGGTGCATCCATCTATGTAATATCCACTGCCATTTGGAAATAACTTAAGTCACCTGAGCTCTCCCCATCCACTATCACTTTTCCTACTTGGGAGGATCACTCCTCCCAGCCTCTTGGCATGTATCACAATTTTTCCAGTGACTCTTGTGGGCAAGACTGTCCATGTAGACATTGAGGTTATTGATGCCCCTGTAGATTACAACATTCTCTTGGGTCATAGTTACACTTATGCCATGTCAGCCATCGCATCTGCGATTTTCTTCCCCCATGAAGAGAAGATCATCACCATCGATCAGTTGACATACTACGAGTCGACATTTGTGACCTCCCCTAAGTCCATTATCTCGTCGATGTCCGATAAACAATCTGCCACTCCTCCCATCAATGTTTCACCCAGAGTCTACAAAGATTCCTCATTCTTGGGTGATTTCCCTATGATCCCAAAAATATTTTCCTTGTGATGCATTAAAGAATCGCATATTAAGTTTGCATTTAACCATGAAATTACAAGTGCATAAAATGAGAGGAAGAGAAGAATAGCAAGTCATGCATAGAAGACACAAGATTGATATCAGAGTTTGTCTAGGAGGGACTGCATCTCCGGACCTTGCTCGAATTGGTGGGGAGGCCCTGTTTTCATTAGATGTCAAAATAGTGAAAGTACATCAAAAGTCAAAATGATAACCTTATACCTCCAAAATTGAAGAAGCCCAAAAATTTTAGACCTCTGATGGAGAAGAGGACAACACTGTTGAGTTCGTGGCATCAAGAAATGCTGAAACCATATAAAAATTTTCGAAAACTGACAAAATGAAAATCTGGCACACTAGAGAAATTGCTCAGATCATGGTTTTGGCCCCCTCTCTACCCTACTTAGGGTTCCACCTACATTGAAATCCATGCCCGCTCCTCCCTCGTTTTCCGACACACTAAGAAATGAAGGTTTAAATACATTTTGGTGGGCAGATTAAACAAGAGTTCCGTTGTAAACACATTGGTAAAAGGTTCGAGTTATGAGGAGGAGGTCGAGTTGTCAAACCCTAACCCCTCCATATTTAACACCATTCTGTTTTGTTGGTATAATATTTTTGGGGGTCGGGTCCGCATTGGGTGGCCCGCCCCTTAACCTTCGTTGAATGTGCCGGTGGTTGGGTTATTAAAAGGTTGGTAGTTGGAGTGATACATGGGGCCACCCGATGGGGACCAACCCACGTATCGGGCGAGATCAATCCCCGCCAGCACCACTATGACCGTTCTGCAATGTATGGTGGATAGGGTTATGGGCCGGGCAAGGGTCATGGCCCATCATCCATTTACAAAAATATATATATATTTTTACTTTAAATATATGTTGGCCATTGGGGGATGGTGGGGTTGGTGGCCCGCCACCCCAATAATATGATTTTTTTTTGTTATTTAAAAAAAAAAATAGCCATTTTTAAAAATTCGAAAAATGACCGAAGGAGACAATTTAAACAGGACAATAATTCGCCCAGAATCTGGCCCAAGTTGACTGGAATTTGGTGGCTATATTTTGTCCAAATTGCTCCCTCCTTAAGCCTACCCAATCACCCAAGTCAACCCTGAACTTTGATTGCTCCTAACTTTTGCATATGGAGTCGCTTTGAAAAACTGTTCACACCACCGCAATCACGACAACGAGATCTTCAACATGAACCTAGTTTGAGCATAATCCAAACACTTTGATTTTTGACCCTTCCTAAGTCCTCTTGGAATTCTACATGTGTTTGGAGCCACCTAGATCAATCCTCCCCACTAAGGATCTTTTGGACCCCAAAAGCATTTACACATAGCACACTGTTTTTTCCTTTTCAATCCACGCTTTCAATCATCTACACGTGAAACTGGTACATCTTTTGCAATCATGCACACCATACATTACTCAACAATCCTTCCTTTTGAAGAGTTTATAGCACATACTCCTTGGCCAAGGATTACATAGAAAGTAATTAATACCTCAACTACTAATAAGGAAAGGCCAAAATATCATCATTGCATTTTGAAATGATGGGAAACACACCATCACTTTTACATTTACTTGCAACGTACATGTTGTGGAGGTAAATCCCCTCTGCGGATAGAGGCGATCCCTACTAGCCCAAATGGGGTCTAGCAACAATCGAACAACGCTAACACGCAGGTTCCTAATTGCAAATTAAAGACCGATGATGAGGACCTACCTAGAATCCAACGCTAGTACTCGTAGAAGAGTCGCTGCTCTCGTTCCTTTGCTCTGGCTAGTCACGATCCCCATGATCCCCGTGAACATACACCTGCTCATGCAAAGAACGACACAATACAAGCATAAAATCCAATAGATGCAACTATATATCAGTCAGAAATGATATAACTCAATCATCATTAGAAAGACAATAAGAGTGGAACCATAATGATAGTCGTCTATTATTATTGATAAACAAAGAAGAATACAACCATAGTTTTGACGTCAAAGCCTCCTTTGGTTGGGTGATCAACAACACATGTCTTGCAAAGCTTGTTGGGAATGGGGAACAAGCCTCTCTCTCCTTGGTTACTTGGACAAGAATCTCCTCACTTCAGATTTAGCCTTATGGGAATGAAGAAGGCTTCTTGCAGCATGAACTTAGCAATTCTCAGACTTTGGGACTTAGAATTTGGAACTTGGAGACTAACTTGTCAAAGGAAAAAGGAAAAGATTTTATAGATAGAGGGGAAGGAGTTAGGATCATTCACAAGATTCATGGAATTGGCTTTATCACTAAGAAGCTTCCATGAGAGGTGGATAACTACTTCCCTTCTATGGAGATTCAAAGCCAAACTGACCCAACTCAATATAGTTTCATTTCATGAGTGGGTTAGGAAGAACTTTCGTGAGTTTGTTTGTTAAAAACTTTACCCAACTGGGCTGGCGCGAGTGCGACTCTGAGACAGAGCGCCAACTAGCGCACCCTCTTTGGAGGATTTCCCCCATTGGCGTGAGTGATACATAGTGGAACTGCGCCAATGGAAAAAGGTCTATTTTTATGGGTATTTTGTAGAAGGTGTCTTCAGGGCATATGAAGTTCATGTCTAGGGGAATATAAGGCAAGTGTTTTCAAGTCATGTCACTTCTCACAGGTCCCAGAATAAGTCCTCCAAGGTGCAGGAGAAGGGGTAACAGGGATGGTGACAAATTACTGTGTAACAGATGCCCTCTAAAGCATGAGGCCCGAGAGAGAGAGAGGGGTGAAATGCTTTAGAAGAACATGGCCAACTGAAAACACTGCTGCCAGAGAACCTGCATGAAGAAGTACAACTGTTATCTCAAGTACATGATGTATGTGGTATGGGTGCAACCATCCATAGCAGAGTACTTAAAAATCCAGATCCAAGGTATGGGTGCAGCCATCCAGTAAGGATCGATAAGTAGACTCACATATGGTCACAACAATCCAGTGAATGAGTCATATAATGATCATAATAATCCACAAAATCGCAACCTGGACCTCAACAGAAAATATCCAGGGTCTTTCGCTTCATCTCGACTTGAACAAAGTACAAGTTCAAGCATGCGAATATTGGAGTCAAAGTTGAACATGCAAGAACATCGTCTGATTACCAGTCAATGATGAAAACTGTTAACAGACACGAGAGGCACCACCAATAATGACAATGGTCCTCAAGGTACTATAGGTACAATCTACGGCGTGCGAATCAGTGAGCCGGCATCGAACACCCGTAGAATCATTCGATTGGAGGCCAATGATGAAAACCTCACGTCGAACATGAAGAACCTGCCATTGAGGCATGCAGGCTCCAAGGCACCTGAAGGGAGTCTCTAAGTCAAGTTCCTGGATAATGAGTTGAATTCGAGAGGAAGTGACCTTGATCGAAGGTGGGCTATAATGTTTCCCACATCATCGACACGAGACAGAGAAGGATAAGATGTTTTGTGTGAGGTATCAGAGGGAGGTTGAGTATGCTGCAGAGGTCAACTTCTCTTGAACGTATTGGCGGCATGACAGTGGACTTGGCAGTATTTGACATCAAATGATCAGCGGTCATGTTGACAGGGCAACGAGCAGATGAGAGGTCAAACAGGATAACCCAAACCCACAGAGGCAAGTGTAAAAACAAGATGAGATGTCCCTACCCAGACACAAATGCAGACAAGTGCCATGTTCAAGAGCGACATACTGCCGACACGACAATAATTGTGGTTCCATTTTCCCCACCATTTCTGGCAAGTACCCCGGTTATTTTTTGATGACAAGCTTGATGGGGATAGCATATGCTTGAGAGGCGTCATTGCGACAGACTCCAATGTCATTAAGTTTTAACAAGTCTAAAAAGGAAGAACTCGACGTCTTTTCATGTTTAGAGAGTTTGAAAAGACAGTAGAAAAGGAAACTCCAGGGGTGTCATTTTTTGTAAAGTTGTGTCTCTCGAGCCCAAAAAAGTATAAAACAATGCTCGAAAGAACCGCGCGATCATTATGATTGAGGAGTACTTTTCATGAGTAGTGATTTCGATCTGAAAAAGTAAAAAAGTGATCAAAACCACATCGCTTCGTAACCGTTAACGAACCTGAAATGACAAGGGTCTGACAATCTTTTCATTTTTACACAGTCGGAAAAGGGTTTAAAGACGACCACCTCTAATTTATGTTTAACGAGTCAAGAGGAATAACTTGGCATTCTTTTCACGTTTAGAGAGTCAGAAAAGAGCAGAAATATGACTCGAAAGTGACTTTTTCATGTGTTTACCGAGTCCGAAAAGGTATAAAACACAACTCGTTTCATCACCTAAGTTGCACAAACACCTATCGCTGCATAAAAACCAATGTAAAATCCATTTTCGCCACAAATATACATTAAAATATTCATAAAATTACTTTTAAAACCTATTGAGGTTCAAAAATCTATAAAATAGGTGAAAATGGTAAAAACAAGAAATTACTTTTCACTTTTACCTCATTGAGAGTGGCATTAGTGCTTTTGGTGTACAACCTTCAGGCGACGATTGCAACAAATCCGGGTGACCATTCGAAGCGCCGTCAGTTCCAGGTAAGAGGCCTCTTCCCCTACTCCATTTTTGTCCATTTCAAAGTTACTTTAGTTTGTTTTATCATCCTCTATGGAGGGGATTGAAAAAATAAGGGTTGCGCCCATTAGCGTGGGTTTTGGGCACGGACCCGCGCTAATGGAGCAATTTTCTACAAAGGCTTGTGCCAACGGCCGCACGCACTTTTTCCTCAAAATTGAACAATTCTAAAGCTATTTCACTGCATTTTTAAATTTCCCAAGGATCTAATTCAATATTTTGACCTTGTGATGGCAGGAAAATACGCAAAATGGTACTCCAATGGAAATCAAGAGAACATGACCAAGTAGACACATTGGCCCTAGCAGATGAGGATTGCATGGAAGCCCTTAGAGCTTGCGGGCTCAAGAAATACTTCCTCCTGTCTTATATACGAGCTCAGCCAAAGCTCTTGCAATATTTGATCAACTTATGGGATGAACAGGATCAAGTGTTCTGCATACGGGACCAAGTACTGGAACTAGACGTATCCGACATCTATTTCATTACTGGACTATCGCGTAGAGGGCCAGTGCCCTGATTGACTGGTAGCAGGCCATCCGGGGAGAAGATGGAGGAGGTGAAGGCTCGAGTTTTCCCAGGGTCAAGATATGGGTCCGACAACTCAAAAGTGGATATCCTCACTGTTCAGGACCTAACACTCAGAGCTCTATTATTAACCATCACACGAGCCACGGGGGTACAGGCACCCCATGAAGCCATGAAGAATCACCTGATACTGGCGACAGAGTGTCTCAACCCGACGATCTTCAATTGGGCATTAGCAGTGACGACCAAGATGAAGAGGCAGCTAACAAAGGCCAAGCATGGCAAGCTGTAGCAGTTTAGATATGGTTCCATCTTGGTGACGTTCTTCTTGGAACATGTGCCAATCTTCCATGGCCACGGGGCCTTTGTTCCTGATTCGGCACCTCGAGAGCCAAGGATGGCTCGTTGGGTGGCACTGATGCTGAGAGGGGGGGGCAGTTAGCAGATGTGATTCAGACCTGAGTTTTTTGGGTGGCTTCGCCGCCAACTGATCGTGGTGGAGGACTAGCCGTATGCAGGGACAGACTTCACCGGTGACCCTGACCTCCCACTACCTGAGGGAGAGGACTGGGACGAGGAGATAGGTATGACCTCATTTTGATTTTGTGTTTTTATGATTTTCTTTGTTAATACATGCTTATTCTAATAACATTTATATGCATATGCAAATGTTGGCCTAGAGCGCCCAACTGGCATGTCTCCCATTGCGAGGAGACACCAAGCTGCTGTAGCGGATCCTTAGGAGGAGGGTGG
>APFE030471065.1:36816-71650 GCA_000404065.3 Pinus taeda
ATATATATATATACATGTTTTTATGGTTTATTGTATTTTATGCTTCTTGTATTATGTTGATTCACATATTATGCAAATTTTTGTCCAATACATAATTAGCTAATGCATCGGTTAACGTATTAAATCGTCTTGGAATATGTTGATAAGTAATGAAATCAAAATCCCTTTCTAACAACTTAACACGTAAATACAACCTTAAAATCCGATGGTCTCTGACAGAATAATGCCCGTTGAGCTGGTGGACGACAAGCTGAGAGTCCAAGTTCACAACCAATTTTCGAATACTGAGGTTAATTACCTCAGCTAGTAACTCAATCACAACACTATACTCAGCAACATTATTCATGGTACAACCTAGACAAATAGCTTGAAGGTCTACTAACTCACCATGAGGATCGTAGATCACCCATGCCGCAGAGGACAAGTTGTGTGTACTGCGGGAGGCACCATCAACGAAACCAACGTAAGGTGAACTAGACATCTGTCCAAGAAGCAAAAAGAACACAATAAGCGGCAATCACATCGACACACCAAGACAAAACATGAAAACATGCACACACAACACACTTGCTAAAGCACACGTATGTACAAAAAATAAAGTGCACACATGATACTTGTTCAAGTCAAGCCCATTTCGGGACTTACCTTATTGCATCGCTGTGTGACCGACCTAGATCGTGTAGGCGTCATCTCGGCCTGTTTTGTAAACTGATCAACGACACTGATGATCTGCCCATGCCCCCCGGTCGAGCGAGGGTTACAAGCTAGATGATCAATGCCCCCTTTTGCAAAGGGGTCGAGGGTAGCAACAATGTGCAATGGGGAATCAGAACGAGTGGAAATCAAACCGAGAGAAGCAAGGTTCGCAGGTGGGAGTGAAAGACACCGGTGAGGGTAGGGTCTTTGAAGAGCCCAGCTCCGACACTCTCGAATGGAATAGAGGTATGCTCCACAAAAGGCATGTTGCCTTAAGAAGAAGAAGCGAAGAAGGAGAGCTAGTCTACCATGACAATTTTCCCTTGATGAGGGAAAGGAATGACACGAAAGAGGGATGAAGCCATGGTGCACATGGCATATGTCCAGCTCCAGCCCAAAAGGAGGTTGTAAGTAAGATTTGCATCAGCAACTTCAACTTCCACTTCAACGGTCTTTCCTTCCAAAGTAATCGGTAATCGTTGGAGGATACCGTAAGGGTGAGATTCTCTCCCGTCAAAGGCTTCCAGTGTCATTGGAGACTGACTCAAAGTCGGAGACCCAATAGCCTTCCAACAAGCAACATACGTGATGCAAGTTGACGCGCCTTCATCAATAACCATACGATGAATCGTTTTCAAATTGATGATGACCTGAATGAGGAAGGCAATCTCGGTACATGGCTCTCGAGATCAAACGTGATCAAATCCGAGTCAGCCAGGTTGATGCCACCGATGGCCGATAGCAAGGACTTCCTTTGGGGGGGGCAGCTATGGAGAACTTCTAAGGTGGACATAGCTGAGGGAGCTTGAGCTAAGTCCTCAACAATGCTGTAGTGCTGGGTAGCACGAGGATTAGGGTTGTAAGACGATCTCCGGAGTACACCTTTAGGAGGGAGTCGAAGAGGCGTCTCGGTGCTAGATCTCTTGATATGGAGTGGACCAGAACTGGACGGAGAAGTGCTTGAGGGGACCTCAGGCTCCTTCTCGGCAGATGACAGATATTCCTTTGCTCGAGTCATAATATGAACGGGAATCATTCCAGCCATGAACACTTGGGAACCAAAGGGAGAAGAAGATGAGGATGGGTCAGCCACCATTTGCATTTACTGTGAGGGGAAAGGTTCTTTCAGAACCGCAGGAATCCCAGGAGAACCTTTCAATAAACGACTAACTTCGGACCGCCTTGGGCAGTCTTTGGTATAGTGATCCTCATCACAGATAAGACAAGGATACTTCGGTTTACGTTTGGCTCCTTCCTCGGGTGGAGGTTTAGGGGAGTCCTGTTTGGGTTGATCAGATTTATTCTTCGCTTTCCCCTTTTTCTTTCCTTTTGAGGCTTTATCTGCCATGGTGGACTGGACGGCGTTGACCTCGGAAGTATTTCCGGAATTAGACACACCCTGAGAAGTGTTTTCGTTTGAAGCATTCGATTTTTGCTTTCCAAGGTTCACGGATGATTTCTTCGAAGACGGATTTACAGAGCCAATAACACCGTCAACAAATGGATTTGGCGGAGCTTTGGATGTTCTGGGTCTCGGGGCGTTATGCAAATAATCATATAAGGTACCTGACTGAGAATAAACTAAGTAGAGGTACTGAGCATGCGCGATAGCTTGCTCTTCAGTTACACAAGCTCCCATAGCAATGTCTCTCACGATTGCAGGGACAAAGGAGGTCGTGAACCAATTGGTTAGGAGCTGATCAGGAATCCAGAACTTGATCAAATGATGATTCCGTCTCCATTGATGTATATGATTGGATATGTGCGTGGCCGTGTCCTGCTTAAGAGACGTGAGGAGATGTGTTCCCGTCTCATACCGAATGGTCAACTGAAAATGTGTTAGAAATGCCATTGCCAACGAGTTGAAATCTTGAAAGGATCCGCGAGTCAACTCAATGTACCACTTAGTAGCTGAGCTGGTGAGAGTCCTTTGGAAAAGGCGGAGCCGGATTGAATCGTCAAGCCATGAATTTGACGAACGCCAAAGGTGGTAAGTCATAATGTGGGCTTGAGGATCTTCTCCAGCTTTGCCATCTAATTTGGGACAATCACTGGTATCTTGGTTGGAACTGGTGGCCAGAATGGATTATAAAGGATAGGATCATTATTCAATTTGGATACATCCGGCAATTCCAATGTTGTTAAGAAGGGTAACTAAGGATACAATGACATCTATGGCTGTGGATACGAGGTAGCACCAGATTTCCAACTAGTTGCTGGTTGCCCCCATTGATTTTGTCTGGACGGACCAGGTCCATAAGGGTTCTGTCCGTAGGGATTCTGTCCATAGGGGTTATAGCCATAACCAAACGGTTGACCCTGGATTTGCCCCCCAGCACCCCATTGATTGCCAACCTAGCTTGCAGGAGCAACATACTATATCTAGTAATTCTAATAAGGAGTGACCTGCATTTGTTGATAATTTTGGTACGGGGCAAAGTGAGCTTGCCCCTGGGGTTGCTGGTAACCATACAGTTGCTGGGCTCGATACTGAGCCTGGGGACCAAGCTGTGCTTGGTAAGAGGGTTGAGATTGAAACCCACCTTGCATCTGAAGACCAGTTTGGGTCTGGGGCCCAGCCTGGGGCTGAAAACCGGGTTGAGCTTGAGAAGCAACCACCATTTGCATGCTCGGTTGAGCAGGCCCAGAAAGATGTCCTTGAGAGGATGGAGATTGGGCCACCTGGCTGGAAGCTTGCCCTAGTTGAGTTTGGGATGGACCCACTTGCCCAGAAGGTTGCACTTGCTGGGTGTTAGGTTGTCCTTGTACAACCGAGGGTTGTCCTTACAGGATAGATGGTTGAGTGGACTGAACGGTTGGTTGACCTTGAGGTTGACCAACTTGTCCAGATGGTTGACCAGGCTGAGAAGTGGGTTGGCCTTACTACACGTAAGGCTGACCACCCTGCCAAAAAGGGTACCCTTGCTGGATTCCAGGTTGTCCTTGTTGCACATAAGGTTGTCCTGGATTCCCATAGGGTTGACTAGAAGGGTATCCCTACTGGACTCCAGGTTGTCCTTGTTGGATATAAGGTTGTCCCGGATTTCCAGAGGGTTGCCCAAGATAAGTGAAAGACGGACCACCATAGGCCGAAGGTTGTCCCTGGAAGGGTTTTCCTTGTGGGCCTCTAGGTTGCCCTAGATAGGATTACCCGTAATACTACTGCCCATAAGAAGGTTGTGTGTAAGATGGCTGACCTTGATACAATGGTTGTTCGTAAGGCTGTCCTTGATCCGGACAGAACACTTGGCCACCACCATAACCAGTGGTACCCCAAGCGACACTTAACGGGACCGAGACCTCAATCGCAGGCTGAGATGGCAAGGACATATATAAATGATGCCCTACGTGGTCATAATAATGATTTAGATCTTGCACGCCTGGATTCTGGATGGCATGTAAATACTGATTATATGCCTCCCCTGCTGGAATGGAACCAAAAGAAGGTGGGGCAATAAGTGTAGGATGGACAACTTTGGGTGTATGTGCCGACTGGCCACTATGTACTGAACCATGGGATGGACCAGCAACAATAGTTACAATCGAAGACGCCGTTATGGCACTAACAACCAGTGTTGAAGACGCTACACAAATAGTCGGAATAGTCGGGAATGAAGTGACAACTGTATTGTGAACTTGTGAAATAAAAGATCTCGTAGTGGGAGTGATGTTGTGGTTCCACATGGTACCCGAAGAGGAGTTCCTAGAACCCATAACATCCCTCAAAGCCTTATAGCGTAAGGGTACTGTGACACCGAGAGGGGTGACAGTGAAGGGTGGGGTTATGACTGGGGATGTGGCCAGGATAGGAGTTTCGATACTTGACAAAACAGGTGTCTCACTCGCTATGGGAGATGTGTCATCCATGTTGGAGGAATACATTGGGATAGAAACACTAGTAGGAGTAACAGGAAAATCCTCTTCGTAAGGCTCCTAAACAGGGTTCCAAGATAGATCGTGAAGATCGTCTTCTAGAGCGCAAGAGTTCAACGGTTGGACACTTGGAATAATAGGAAAAGTGTCACCACAAACCGGTGTCTCAGGAGCAGCAGAAGAAGGAGACCCTTGGTCACTAGGGACGAGAGACGAGATCGATGGTTCCGTCACGATGATTCGATTCAAAAAATCCTAGACAGACTAATGAGAAAATACCCTACTCAAACTAATGCAAACAAGATCTAACAGGGTAAGTGTGAATGTGGCTGAACAAATTTTTAAGACACAAGGACATAACTTGACCTTTTCATATTTAGAGAGTCAAGAAAAGGACAAAAATATGACTCTAGTCGCCTTCGAATGTTTAATGAGCCCGAAGTGACAAATGCTCAGGTGAGCCTTTTCTTTTAGGGAGTCCGAAAAGGATCAAAAAGCGACTACTCTGGAGAACTAGGCAAAAGGTTTACGAGACAATATGTAAAACTACATATACACCTTAGCAATCATATGAAAACCAAGGACTTTCCGTACGGTAGTCAATCTTCCCGAATGCTGTGTTCGATGCGTTACGGGTTGTAAGGCGGCAGACACGACTTCCTGTGGATAAAGGATGATAACCTAGTGGGGTCTCCCCATATACTCGACGGTACATGGGAGCACAAGTCCGTACTAGACCACAATTGAGTCACAAAAGGAGGAATCACCCAACCTTCAGTGGAAACAAAAGTGACTAGGTTTAACGACGTCGGAGCACGTCTCTAGCCTAGACCTCTACAAAGTGAGCATTATGTTCCAATGCGTTGTTAGATTCATTCGGTTTATTTTAAAGTTGATCTTGCATTAGGTTTCAGTTTTCAGGCCTTACCATATGTAATTTCTCAAAATTCCCTATATGCAACCTATATGCCAAAATATGTCATTTCATTCGATGAATGCTAGTTACGAGAGGGTTTGAGAGATTTCATACAAACGAAATGATCAAAAAACAACAAAGAACTTCGCTAGTGTAGCTAATGCAAATTAACAAACTTTTCTTTTAAGATCACTAATCACTAATCAAAATGAAAAGCTTCTAATTCTCATTAACTAATACAAAGCAAAAGAGATTTTTTCTTTTTGTTGATGGAAAAATGCACAAAACAACTTTGAGAAATGATAACAAACAAATTCTATTCAATACAAGCACATTTAGTTCCCTAAATCACAAATCAAACCTCTAAAGAACGAGAAAAATCCCAAAGAGACCAATGAGCCGTGTAATCTAGGCTCAAAGTGAGATGAAGCAGAATTCAAGTGAAGACAAAGCAAATCACCCAAATAACGGAACAAAATGATTTAAAACCACCAACCAAGTGCAAGGGAGCTAACAAAGAGTCGACTGGACCACTAGAAGATCAAAACACCTGAGGAAGGCTCGACACACAAAACCATTAGATGCCCTAGGGCTAGAAATGTGAAATCGATCGAAAAAAGCAAACACCCAAAGGGTAGCGATCAAAACTAGTCAAATCACACTCCAACACACTCAAGTAGTCTAACAAAGGTACCCAGAACAAAAACCAAGCTCAAAGGGCTCATAGACAAGCAAACTTCAAAAGTTCCCAGGCCTGGCACGACTGTCAGGCTGCAACTAGCGCCTTTCAGGGATTGGAGCAGGTTGTCAATGTGCAACTAGCGCCAACTGGCGCGATTGTAACGCTATAAAAGAGCGCCAACCGAGTTTTCTATGGAAAAATAAAAAAAAAAATGAGCCAAAGCTAAGTCAACAGTACCCAGGTACACCAAGGGGCAAGAAGCAACATGGGACTCAACCCAGAAAGCTAATCAAGCAGGAGAAACCAAGAAACAAACCAAGAAACAAGGCAAGTTCCAAGGCGTTCAGTTCGTAAACCAAACCGAAGATGGACTGAAGTGGCATTGATCTACTTTTCTAATGCGGAGCAATAACGTTTCAAAGGCTATCTGGCCATACTTCAAGCTTCGTCCAAAGTTTACAAATCAAACGATAAGACAAAACAAACAACAAGACAAAAAGCCAACTCCCCAGTGGAGTCGCCAAATTGTTGTCGAGGTAAATCCCCTCTGTGGATAGAGGCAATCCCTACTAGCCCAAATGGGGTCTAGCAACAATCGAACAATGCTAACACGTAGGTTCCTAATTGCAAATTAAATACCAATGATGAGGGCCTACCTTGAATCCAACGCTAGTAGTTGTAGAAGAGTCGTCGCTCCCATTTTTCGCTCCAGCTGGTCACAATCCCCACGATCCTCATGAACGGACACCTGCACACGCAAAGAACGACACAAATACAAGCATAAAATCCAAGAGATGCAACTATATTTTAGTCAGCAAGGATATAACTCAAACATCATTATAAATACAATAAGAGTGGAACCATAATGATAGTCGTTTATTATTATTGATAAACAAAGAAGAATACAACCATAGTTCTGATGTCAAATCCTCCTTTGGCTGGGTGATCAGCAACACATGCCTTGCAAAGCTTGTTGGGAATGGGGAACAAGCCTCTCTCTCCTTGATTACTTGGACAATAATCTCCTCATTAAAGATGTAGCCTTATGGGAATGAAGAAGGCCTCTTGTAGCATGAGCTTAACAATTCTCAGACTTTGGAACTTAGAATTTGGAGTTTGAAGAATAGAATTACTAACTAGCTTGTCAAAGGCAAAAGGACAAGCTTATATAGAGGGAGGAGAAGGAGATAAGATCATCCACAAGGTCCATGGGATTGTCCTTATCATTAGGAAGCTTTCATGAGAGGTGGAGAACTACTTCCGTTCTATGGAGATTCGAAGCCCAACTAAACTAACTCAAACTGGAATCAGTTCATGAATAGGTTAGGAAGAACCTTCGCAAGTTGGTTTGTTAAAAACTTTACCCAACTAGGCTGGCGCAAGTGCGACTCTGGGACAGAGCGCCAGCTGGCACGCCCTCTTTGGAGGATTTCCCCCATTGGTGCGAGTAGTACACAGTGGAACAACACCAATGGAAAAAGGGCTATTTTTATGGTTATTTTGCAGAAGGTGTCTTCAGGGCATATGAAGTACATACTCAAGGGGATACAATGCAGGTGTTTTTAGGTTATGTCATTTCTCGCAGGTCCCATAATAAGTCCTCCAATGCGCGGGAGAAGGGGTAACAGGGACGGTGACAAATTACTGTGTAACAGATGCCCCCTAAAGCATGAGGCCCGAGAGAGGGGTGAAATGCTTTACAAGAACATAGTCAATTGAAAACAGGGCCGCCGGAGAACCTACACAAAGTACAACTGATATCTCAAGTACATGATATATGTGGTATGGGCGCAACCATCCATAACAGAGTATATAAAATATGGATCCACGGTATGGATGCAGCCATCTAGTAAGGATTGATAAAGAGACTCAGGCATGGTCGCAGCCATCCAGTGAATGAGTCATGAAATGATTATAATAATCCACAAAATCGCAACCTGGATCTCAACAGACAAAATCTAGGGTCTTGCGCTCCATCTCGACCCAAAAAAAGTACAAGCTCAAGCATGCGAATATGGGAGTCAAAGTTGAACATGCAAGAACATCGTATGATTACCAGTCAAAAATGAAAACTATTAACAGACGCGAGAGGTACCACCAATAATGACAATGGGCCTCAAGGTACTATAGGTACAATCTACAGCGTGTGAACTAGTGAGCTAGCATCGAACACCCGTAGAATCATTCGATTGGAAGCCAATGATGAAAACCTCATGTCGAACATGAAGAACCTACCATTGAGGCATGCTGGCTCCAAGGCACCTGAAGGGAGTCTCTAAGTCAACTTCCTGGATAATGAGCTGAAGTCGACAGGAAGTGACCTTGATCGAAGGTGGGCCATAATGTTTCCCACATCATCGACACGAGACAGAGAAGGATAAGATGTTTTGTGTGATGTATCAGAGGGAGGTTGAGTATTCTGTAGAGGTCAACTTCTCTTGAACATATTGGCGGCACGACACGGACTTGGCATTATTTGACATCAAATGATTAGGGGTCATGGTGACAAGGCAATGAGTAGATGAGAGGTCAAACAGGATACCCAAACCCATGGAGGCAAGTGTAAAAACAAGATGAGATGTCCCCACCCAGACACAATTGTAGACAAGTGCCATGTTCAAGAGCGACATATTGCCGATACGACAATAATTGGGGTTCCTTTTTCCCCACCATTTCTGGCGAGTACCCCAGTTATTTTTGGATGACAAGCTTGATGGGGATAACATATGCTTGAGCGGTGTCATTTTGATGGAATCCAATGTCATTTATTTTTAACGAGTCTGATAAAGGAAGAAATCGACGTCTTTTCATGTTTAGAGATTTTGAAAAGATAGTAGAAAAGGAAACTCCAGGGGTGTGCTTTTTCGTAAATTTGTGTCTCTCGAGCCCGAAAAAGTATAAAACAATCCTTGAAAGAACTGCCTGACGATTACAATCGAGGAGTACTTTTCATGAATAGTGATTTTGATCTAAAAAAGTAAAATGCGATTGAAACCATGTCGCTTCGCAACCGTTAACGAACCTGAAATGACAAGGGTCCGACGATCTTTTCGTATTTACATGGTCGGAAAAGAGTTTAAAGATGACCGCCTCTCATTCACATTTTACACGTCGAGAGGACCAACTCGGCATTCTTTTCACGTTTAGAGAGTCAGAAAAGAGCAAAAATATGACTCCATAATTACTTTTTCGTGGATTTACCGAGTCCGAAAAAGTATAAAATACAACTCGTTTCGTCACATAAGCCGTACAAACACCTGTCGCTGCACAAGAAACTAGTGTAAAATCCATTTTCAAAAAAAATATATACGAAAATATTCATAAAATAACTTTAAAAACCTATTTAGGGGTCAAAACTTATAAAATGGTGAAAATGATAAAAACAAGAAATTACTTTTCACTTTTACCTTTTGAGAGCAACATTAGGGCTTTTAGTGTGCGATCTTCAAGTGACGATTGCAGCAAATCTAGTCGACCATTCGGAGCACCGTTAGCGTTAGGTAAGAGGTCTCTTCCTTTACTCCATTTCTATCCATTTGAATTTTGTTTTAAATTGTTTTTTCATCCCCTATAGGGAGGATTTTAAAATTAAGGGTTGCGCCCAATGGTGCGGGTTTCAGGCATGGACCCGCACCAATGGGGCAAATTTCCCAAAGGGCACGCACCCATGGGCACGACTGTTTTAGAAAAAGTCACGCCAATGGCCACACAGATTTTTTATCCAATTTTTAACAAAATCAAACCAATTTCCTTGCATTTTAAATTGACACAAGGATCTAACTTTATGTTTTGGGCTTGTGGTTGCAGGGAAATATGTGAAAATGGTGATCGTGTGGAAAGAACGAGAACATGACCAAGTGGACACATTGGCCTTAGCAGCTGAGGACTGCATGGAGGCTCTTAGACCATGTGGGCTCAAAATATATTTCCTGTTGTCCTATCTACGAGATCAGCCAGAGCTCTTACAGTATTTGAGAAACCTGTGGGATGTACAGGAACAGGTGTTCCGAATGAGACCAAGTATTGGAGTTAGACGTATCTGATGTCTACTTCCTTACTATATTGTCACGACAAGGGTTGGTGCCTCGACTGACTGGTAGCAGGCCATATGGAGAGAAGATGGAGGAGGTGAAGGCCCGAGTTTGCCCAGATGCAAGATATGGGTCGGGCAGCTCGAAGGTGGATATCCCTTCTGTCTCGGACCTGACACTCAGAGCATTGCTGTTCACTATCACACAAGCTGTAGGGGCACAGGCGCCCCATGAAGCTACGAAGAACCACCTGATCTTGGCGACAGAGTGCCTTAGCCCGAAAGTCTTCAATTGGGCGTTAGCAGTGACGATTAATATGAAGAGGTAGCTGACCAAGGCCAAGGAGGGAAAGCTGCAACAGTTTGGGTACAGGTCTATCTTGGTGACGTTCTTCTTAGAGCATGTGCCAAGCTTCCAGGGTTAAGGGACCTTTGTTCCTGATCCGGCACCTCGAGAGCCAAGGATTGCTTGATGGGTGACATTAATGCCGAGGGGTGGTGGCGGTCAGCAGACGTCTTTTAGACCAATTTTTTTTGGGTGGCTTCTCCGCCAACTGATTTTGGTGGAGGACTGGCCATATGCGGGGACAGAATTCACTGGAGACGCTGACCTTGCTCTGCCAGAGGGAGAGGACTGGGACGAGGAGATTGGTATGATATCATTTTTCATTTTGAGTTTTTATGATTTTTTTGTTAATATGTGCTTGTCCTAGTGACCTTTATATGCATATGCAGATGTTGGCCCGGAGCATCCAGCTGGTATGTCCCCTATTTCCAGGAGACACCCAGTAGTAGCAGCGGATCCTCAGGAGGAGGGTGGCGACCAAGGAGAGCTTATTTAGAACCTCGAGGCTATCACTCGAGGGATTCCAGATTACGCTCGACTAGCGGATGTCTCGCTAGGATACCAGAGGCACACGGTGGGAGTGCCAACTCGCATCCACCAGCTCCTGAGATGCTTAGTGAAAGCGGTGATGTGCTATCATGAGCACCACCAGGACTAGATTCCTAGGCTTCTTTTTCTATGCATATTTTTGAGAGACATGTTGTCTCCAAATGTATTCAGGCAAACATGTATTATTTTTTGATGATGCACACAGTGCAAACATTTGGACACACACACACACACACACACACACACACACACACACACACATATATATACTTATGCTTTATGGTTTATTGTGTTTTATGCTTCTTAAGCTATTCTGAATTACATGTTATGCAAATGCCTGTCCAAAAAATAATTAGCTAATGCATCGGTTAACGTATTAAGTCGTCTTGGAATATGTTGATAAGTAATGAAATCAAAATCCCTTTCTAACAACTTAACACGTAAATACAACCTTAAGATTTGATGGTCTCTGACGGAATAACACCCGTTGAGCTGGTGGACAACCAGTTGAGAGTCCAAGTTTACAACCAATGTTTGAATACCGAGGTTAATCGCCTCAGCAAGTAATTCAATCACAGTAGTATACTCTACAACATTTTTTGTTGTACAACCTAGACAGACCCCTTGAATTTCCACTATCTCACCATGAGGATCGTAGATCACCCATGCCGCATAGGAAAAATTGCGTGTACTACGGGAGGCACCATCAGCGAAACCAACATAAGGCGATCCAGACATCTATTCAAGAAGAAAAAAGACACAATAAGTGACAATCATGTCGACATACCAAGACAAAAACATGCACGCACAACACACTTGCAGAAAGCACACGTATGTACAAAAATAGAGTGCCCGGACTTATGCATAATATTTTTTCAAATAAAGCCCATTTCTGGGCTTATCCAGGGGGTTCCCTTCATAATCAATAAGCCCGTAGGCCCCTTTTTGCAAAACTCTTTTCACAATGTAGGGGCCATGCCACATGGGCTCGAATTTTCCTGCCCCCAGCTTATCGTTAGCTTGATCTAGAGCAAGACCAGGTCTCCCTCAATGAAAGAGCAAGGATGAACAGTTTTATCGAAGTGAGTTTTCACTCGCTTCTTCTGTGCTTCAATAGCTAAGGAGGCTAGTCGACGAGTCTCGTCTAGCTGTTCCAAGTAAAGAAGATGCTCTTCTACCGGAGTAGTATCAGGAAGCAATTCGACAGCTAACTTTAATGAAGGAATCTCACACTCAACAGGAAGGGTAGCCTCCATTCCATAAACCAACTGAAAGGGAGTGAAACCGGTGGCATCCTTCACGAAGGTTTGATAGGCCCATAAAGCATAGAACAACACCAAATGCCAATTGGACTTATGCATGCCAACAGTTCGTTGAAGCATGGTGACCAAGACTTTATTCATGGCTTCTAATTGACCGTTGGCCTGAGGATAGTAGGGAGTTGAACTATCATGCCGTAGGCCCAACTGGGTTGTCAGCTTGGTCATCATGTGATTATGAAATTTTTTTCCGTGATCAGTGATGATGGCTTGGGGGACTCCAAATCGTGAGACAACATGGTTGAACAAAAACCATGCCATGGTGTGACCGCCTTCAGACAATGTAGGCATCGCCTCGGCCCATTTCGTGAAATAATCAACAGCAACGATGATGTACCCATGCCCCCCGACCGAGCGACGGTTACAGGTCATATAATCGATGCCCCATTTGGCAAAGGGACTGACGGTAACAACGAGGTGCAGTGGAGCAGGGGGTGCACGCATCTTCCATTGGTAAATTTGGCACTCATGATATGAACAGAAAGTAAGAATACAATCCTTAAAAATGGAGGGCCAAAAGTAACCAGCATGGAGGATTTTTTGTGCAGTGGCATATCCAGACATGTGACCGCCACAAGCACCAGAGTGGCAGTCATTTAAAACTCTCTCTGCTTCTTCAAGAGTTAAGAATCAACGCCGAGACAGTACAGAGTGTCGCCAACGATGCGATAAGGTTGGGATTGATGACGGATCCGTCGACGAGCATCCTTAGATGTCTCGGGACGGAAAGAGGATGTCTGCAAGTAGATAATAATATCCCTGTACCAGGGATCAGGGGTGCTAATGAGGAAGAGAGTTTCGTCCGGAATGGAATCCTCTAAATGAGAGGAGGTAGCATTGGATGGCAAAGAACATAACAATTCAATGAAGACAAGCAATTTCTTAGACTTGGCAGTAGTGAATTCCAAGTCGAACTCTTGGAGGATGACTAACCACTTTGAGTACTTGCCCCCCAGCAACTGACGCGACAGAATGTACATTATTGGGTTGCAATCAGAGATCACTGTCATAGTACGCAAGAAGATGTAATGACGGAAGCGTTGGATGGCATAAAAAGCGGCCAAGGCCAACTTCTCGACATAAGCATATCGAGATTCCGTATCTAACAAGTTGCAACTAAGATAATAAATGACATGTTCAGTGCCATCATTGTCATCCTGAACAAGAACCATGCCGATGGTGGTATCAACAGCGTCCAGATACAACGTATAATCGCGATGGTAATTTGGAGGACGCAGCAAAGGAGCGGAAAATAGAAGAGTTTTAAGATGTTCAAAAGACTCTTGAGCGATGCCATCCCATCAAAACGGGGTGTCGTGCTTCAGTAACCGTGTGAATCCTTTTGCCACCTCGGCCCATTTCGTGAAATAATCAACAGCAATGATGATGTACCCATGCCCCTCAGCCAAGCAAGGGTTACAGGTCATATAATCAATGCCCCATTTGGCAAAGGGACCGACGGTAACAACGAGGTGCAGTGGAGCAGGGGGTGCATGCATCTTCCGTTGGTAAATTTGGCACTCATGACATGAACGGACGACAAGAATACAATCCTTAAAAATGGAGGGCCAAAAGTAACCAGCACGGAAGATTTTTTGTGCAGTAGCATATCCAGACATGTGACCACCAAAAGCACCAGATTGGTAGTCATTTAAAACTCTCTCTGCTTCTTCGAGAGTTAAGCAGAAGTAGAGAATAGAATCAATGCCGAGATAATACAGGGTGTCCCCAACGATGCTATAAGGTTGGGCTTGATGATGGATCTTTCGGCAAGCATCCTTAGACGTCTTGGGATGGAAAGAGGACGTCTGCAAGTAGACAATAATATCCCCGTACTAGAACTGGACGGAAGAGTGCTTGAGGGGACCTCAGGCTCCTTCCCGGCGGATGACGGATAATCCTTTGCTCGAGTCGTTATATGAACGGGAATGGTTCCAGCCATGAACACTTGGGAACCAAAGGGAGAAGAAGACGAAGATGAATCGGCCACCATTTGGGTTTGTTGCGAGGGGAAAGGTTCTTTCAGAACCACAGGAATCCCAGGAGCACCTTTAAATAAATGACTAAGTTCAGACCGCCTGGGGAAGTCTTTGGTATAGTGATCCTCGTCACAGATAAGACAAGGATACTTTAGTTTACGTTTAGCTCCTTCCTCGGGTGGAGGTTTGGAGGAGTCTTGTTTGGGTTGCTCAGATTTATTCTTCGCTTTCTCCTTTTTCTTTCCCTTCGAGGTTTTGTCTACCGTGGTGGACTGGATGGCGTTGACCTTGGAAGTACTTCCGGAATTAGACACACCCTGAGAAGCGTTTTCATTTGAAGCATTCAACTTTTGCTTCCCAAGGTTCACGGGTGATTTCTTTGACGACGGATTCACAGAGCCAATAACACCGTCAACAAATGGCTTTGGTGGAGCTTTGGATGTACCGTGTCTTGGGGCATCAGGAAAATACTCATATAAGGTACCTGATTGAGAATAAACTAAGTTGAGGTACTGAGCATGCGTAATAGCTTTCTCTTCAGTTACACAAGCTCCCATAGCAATGTCCCGTGCAATCTTAGGGATAAAGGAGGTTGTGAACAAATCAGTTAGGAGTTTATCAGGAATCCAGAACTTGAAACCGACAACGCCGCCTCCATTCATGTATATGATTAGAGATGTGTGTGGCCTTGTCCTATTTGAGAGACGTAAGGAGATGCGTTCCTGTCTCATACCGAATGGGTAACTGAAAATGAGTTAGGAATGTCATTGCCAATGAATTGAAATCTTGAAAAGATGCACGGGTCAACTCAATGTACCACTTAGCGGCCAAGACGGTGAGAGTCCTTTGGAATAGGCGGAGCCGGATTGAACAGTCAAGCCATGAATTTGACGAACACCAAAGGTGGTAAGTCATTACATGGGCATGAGGATCCTCTCCAGCTTTACCGTCAAATTTGGGACAATCACTGGGTATCTTGGTTGGAACTGGTGGCCAGTATGGATTATGCAAGATCGGATCATTAGTAAATTTAGATACATCTGGCAGTTCCAATGTTGCTAAGAATGGTAGCTGAGGATTAAAGGACATCTGCGGCTGTGGATATGAGGTAGGGCCAAAGTTCCAACCAGTTGCTAGTTGCCCCCATTGACTTTGTCTGGACGGACCGGGCCCATAAGGGTTCTGTCCGTAAGGATCTGTCCATAGGGGTTATATCCATAACCAGACGGTTGACTCTGGATTTGCCCCCCAGTGCCCCATTGATTACCAAGCTGGCCTGCAGGAGCAACATAGTGTTGCTGGTAATTTTGATAAGGGGCGACCTGCATTTGTTGATAATTTTGATAAGGGGCAAACTGAGCTTGCCCCTGGGGTTGCTGGTATCCATATGATTGTTGGGCTCCATACTGAGCCTGGGGACCAGGCTGCGCTTGGTAAGAAGGTTGGGATTGAATCCCACCTTGCATATGAAGACTAGTTCAATTTTGGGGCTGAAAACTGGGTTGAGCTTGAGAAGCAACGACCATCTGCATGCCTAGTTGAGCAGGCCTAGAAGGATGTCCTTGAGAAAATGGAGTTTGGGTCACCTGGTCGGAAGGTTGCCTTGGTTGAGTTTGGGACGGACCTACTTGCCTAGAAGGTTGAGCTTGCCGGGTGTTCGGTTGCCCTTGTACAACCGAGGGTTGTCCTTGCAGACCAGACGACTGAACGGTTGGTTGACCTTGACGTTGACTGACCTGTCTAGATGGTTGACTAGGCTGAGCAGTGGGTTGGCCTTGCTGTATGTAAGGTTGACCACTCTACCCAGAAGAGTACCCTTGTTGAGTTCCAGATTGTCCTTGTTGGATGTAAGGTTGTCCTGGATGCCCATAGGGTTTCCTGGAAGGGTATCCCTGTTGGATGCCGAGTTGTCCTTGTTGGATGTAAGTTTGTCATGGGTTTCCAGAGGGTTGCCCGAGATAGGTGAACGATGGACCACCATAGGCCGAAGGTTTTCCCCGGGAGGGTTGTCCTTGTGGGCCTCGAGGTTGCCCTGGATAGGTTTGGCCATAATACTACTGCCCATAATTAGGCTGCATGTAGGATGGCTGACCTCGATACGATGGTCCTTGGTAAGGCTGTCCTTGATCCGGACAGAGCGTTTGGCCACCACCATAACCGGTGGTACCCCAAGTGACATTCAATGGGACCAAAACTTCCATGGCAGGCTCAGTTGGCAAGGAAGTATACAAATGATGCCCTATAGGGTCATAATAAGGGCCTTGCATGCCCGAATTTTGGACAACATGCAAATATTGAGTATATGCCTCCCCTGCTGGAATGGCACCAGAAGAAGGTGGGGCACTGACTGCAGGATGGACAACTCTGGGTGTATGTGTCGATGGACCACCATGTACTGAACCGTGGGACGACCCAACAATAGTAGTTATGATCGAAGACGCCGTAACGACACTAACAACTAGAGTTGAAGATGCTAGACAAACAGTCAGAACAGTCGGAACTGATGTGACAACTGTATTGTTCACTTGTGAAACAAAAGATCCTGTAGTGGGAACGATGTTATGATCCCACATGGTACATGAAGAGGAATTCTTAGAGCCCATGGCATCCCTTAAAGCCCTATAGCGTAAGGGTACTGTAACATTGAGAGGGGTGATAGTCAAGGCCGGAGTAATGACCGGGGATGTGGCTGGGATAGGAGTCTCGATACTTGACAAAAAGAGTGTCTCACTTTCTATAGGAGACGTATCATCCATATCAGAGGAATACATCGAGACAGAAACACCAGTAGGGGTAGAGGGAAAATCCTCTTCGTAAGGCTCCCAAATAGGGTTCCAAAACAGATTGTGAAGATCATCTTCTGGAGTGTGAGAGTTCAACAGTTGGAAACTTGGAATAATAGGAAAAGTGTCTCCACAAACCGGTGTCTCAGGAGCAGTAGAAGAAGGAGACCCTTGGTCACTAGGGACGGGAGACGGGATCAATGGATCCACAAGGATGATTTGGTTCAAAAATCCTGAACAAGCTAACGAGAAAAGACCCTACTCAAACTAAAGCAAACAAGATCTAACAAGGTAAATGTGATCATAGTCGAATAAATTTTTAAGACATCAGGACATAACTTGACCTTTTCATTTTTAGAGAGTCGAGAAAAGGACAAAAGATGACTCTAGTCGCCTTCGAATATTTAGTGAGCCCGAAGTGACAAATTCTCAAGTGAACCTTTTCTTTTAAGGAGTCCAAAAAGGATCAAAAAGTGACTACTCTGGAGAACTAGGCAAGGGGTTTACCAGACAATCCGTAAAACTACATATACACCTTAGCAATCATATGAAAACCAAGGACTTTCCGTACGACAGTCAATCTTCCCGAATGCTGTGTTTGGTGCGTTACGGGCTGTATGGCGGTAGACATAGCTTCCTATGGATCAAAGATGATAACCTAGTGGGGTTTCCCCATATACTCGACGGTATGTGGGAGCACAAGTCCGTACTAGACCACAGTTGAGTCACAAAAGGAGGAATCACCCAACCTTGAGTGGAAACAAAAGTGACTAGGTTTAACGACGCCGGAGCATGTCTCTAGCCTAGACCTCTAGAATGTGAGCGTTCTATTCCAATGTGTTGTTAGATTCATTCGGTTTATTTTAAATTTGAACTTGTGTTAAGTTTCGGTTTTCAGGTCCTACCGTATGTAATCTCTCAAAATTCTCAAAATTCAATCTATATGCCAAAACATGTCATTTCATTCGATGAAGGCTAATTACGAAAGGGTTCAAGAGCTTTCACACAAACGAAACGATCAAAAAACAACAAATAATTTCCCTAATGTAGCTAATGCAAATTAACAAACTTTTCTTTAAGATCACTAATCACTAATCGAAACGAAAAGTTCCAATTTTCATTAACTAGTTCAAAGAAAAAGAGATTTTTTCTTTTTGATAATGGCAAAATGCACTGAAGAACTTTGAGAAATAATAACTAACAAGTTCTATTCAATACAAGTACTTTCAGTTCCTTAAATCACAAATCAAACTTCCAAACAACAAGAAATATCCCAAAGACAACAATGAGCCATGTGATCTAGGCTCAAAGTGAGATGAAGCGGAATTCAAGTGAAGACAAAGCAAGTCACCCAAATAATGCAACAAAACGATTCACAACTACCAAAAAAGTGCAAGGGAGCAAACAAAGAGTCGACTGGACCACAAAAAGATCAAAACACCTGAGGAAGGCTCGACACACACTGCCACTAGATGCCCTAGGGCTAGAAATGTGAAATCGGTAGAAAGAAGCAAACACCCAAAGGGTAACAATCAAAGCCAGTCAAATCACACTCCAACACACTCAAGTAGTCTGAAAAAGGTACCCAGGACAAAAACCAAACTCAAAAGGTTGATAGCCAAGCAAACTTCAAAAGTTTCCAGGCCTGGCGCGACTATCAGGCTGCAACAAGTGCCTTTCAGGGATTGGCGTGGGTTGTCAATGTGCAACTTGCGCCAACTGGCGCAACTGTAATGCTATAAACCAACGCCAGGTGATTTTGCTATGGAAAAATAAAAAACCAAAGAGCCAAGGTCAAATTAATGGCACCTAGGTACACCAAGAAGCAAGAGGCAATACAGGGATTCAACCTAGAAAGCTAATCAAGTAGGAGAAACCAAGAAATAACCAAGAAACAAGGCAAGTTCCAAGCTGTTCAATTCGTAAATCAAACCGGAAATTGACTGAAGTGGCATTGATCTACTTTGCTAATGTGAAGCAATAGCGTTTCAAAGGCTATCTGGCCGTACTTCAGGCCCGTCTAAAGTTTACAAATAAGACAAAACAAACAACAAGGCAAAAGCCAACTCCCCAGCGGAGTCGCCAAATTGTTGTGTAGGTAAATCCCTCTGCGGACAGAGGCGATCCCACTAGCCTAAATGGGGTCTAGAAATAAGCAAACAACGCTAACACGCAGGTTCCTAATTGCAAATTAAAGATCAATGATGAGGGCATACCTCGAATCCAATGCTAGTAGTTGTAGAAGAGTCGTCGCTCCTGTTCTTTCACTCCAACTGGTCACAATCCCCATGATCCTCGTGAATGGACACCTGCACACGCAAAGAACGACACAAATACAAGCATAAAATCCAAGAGATGCAATTATATATCAGTCAGAAAGGATATAACTCAAACATCATTATAAATACAATAAGAGTGGAACCATAATGGTAGTCGTCTATTATTATTGATAAACAAAGAAGAATACAACCATAGTCTGATGTCAAATCCTCCTTTGGCTAGGTGATCAGCAACACATGCCTTGCAAAGCTTGTTGGGAATGGGGAACAAGCCTCTCTCTCCTTGATTACTTGGACAAGAATCTCCTCATTAAAGATGTAGCCTTATGGGAATGAAGAAGGCCTCTTGTAGCATGAGCTTAGCAATTCTCAGACTTTGGGACTTAGAATTTGGAGTTTGAAGAGTAGAATTACTAACTAGCTTGTCAAAGGCAAAATGACAAGCTTATATAGAGGGAGGAGAAGGAGATAAGATCATCCACAAGTTCCATTGGATTGTCCTTATCATTAGGAAGCTTCCATGAGAGGTGGAGAACTACTTCCCTTCTATGGAGATTCGAAGCCCAACTGAACTAACTCAAACTGGAAATAGTTCATGAATAGGTTAGGAAGAACCTTCGAAAGTTGGTTTGTTAAAAACTTTACCCAACTGGGCTGGTGCGAGTGCGACTCTGGGACAGAGCGCCAGCTGGCACACCCTCTTTGGAGGATTTCCCCCATTGGTGCAAGTAGTACACTGTGGAACAGCGCCATTGGAAAAAGGGCTATTTTTATGGGTATTTTGCAGAAGGTGTCTTCAGGGCATATGAAGTACATACTCAAGGGGATACAATGCAAGTGTTTTCAGGTTATGTCACTTCTCACAGGTCCTGGAATAAGTCCTCCAATGTGTGGGAGAAGGGGTAATAGGGACGGTGACAAATTACTGTGTAACAATATGTATCGCACGCCTTGCATTGAGCTTTCAGTATGGTCTAGTTTTGGCCATTTATGAGTGGTTTTCAGTGGAGAACTTATGGGAGATGATGTAATCAGTTGACCTTGTTCCTTTAGGTAGTGAAGCAACACTTTTAGGGACTTAGGAGCCCTCACTTTATGGACGTTTATGATTGGGGTTGAAGTGCCCAAAAATGTCTATAACAAACTCCTAGGTAGAAATGTGCATTTCCTAAGAAGAAGATAGAGCATTCCCTCTCAGGATTGTACAATGTTGTCTTGGTGAGGCAGAGTCTGGGCCAAGGCTACCCAGACCTGCCATCAAGAAATTGAAAGCAAATGTTGAAGTGAATACATTTTGATATTTAGTGTAAGCATAAGAAATGATTGTGCATGCAAACAGTAAATGAAAGATTTGGAAAATGGAACAACATGCATGTGGGTGAAGCGAGTTGCTGAATTAGTGACCGTTCATGCAAAAGATTTTCATGCATGCGACAATAGTGAGATGCTAATGAAAAATGAAACTGTGCTAGTACAAGCTAGTATGCATGTAAATGACAACAAGCGTTCATAGAAATTAAGCAAACAACACTCACACAAGCAAAAACACAAAAAATGATAGAAATGTTGCAAAAGACAAGTTAAGACCACTTACCTGTGAATAGATGAGATGGATGTGTTGGAGAGTCTTGGATGTGTTGTGGGATGTCAGAGATCCAAGATTGATGTGAAGAAATGAGATCTGATGCATTGAATAAATAAGTTTGAAGCTCATTACGCGCATGCCACAAATATAGGAAAAAGCAACACTTGGAGGCAAGATTCCAAAATGATTTTTTCATGTAACCTCTACCTGCTAAAAATAGCTCTCTAAAATATAGGGTGCTTTTTGTATGTTTCTATTTCTATTTCTGGAAAAAGCATCCCATGCATGCAATTCAAGTTTCCTTAGTCTTGGATGGAATTGGTTAACTCTATTGCACATGCAACAGTCTGCTCAGCTGGGAGGAAAAAATGCGCTTTTCTGGGAGGGAGATGGGCTGGCCGCCCAAGATTATTCGTGAAATTTCTAGGTAGAGCAGTTGACTACTACCCAGGATTTCACAATTCCTGGATTGAGAAGCTGTGATGGGAAGAAATGTGCAATTTTCTCAGTGAATCTCGATTGGCATATTTGCACAATTCTGGAGCCCAGTAGACTGCCATATAGAATTGCACAATTTTTTGAGGGAAGGCTGGTTTGCTTCCAAAATTGCACAATTTCTTGAGGGATATTCTCAGCCTATAGCTGGACCAAGTCTATATAAATATCCTATGAGGGGAATGCAACAAGCTTTGATTGACAGGTTTTCATTCAGCAAGAAAATCACTAAAGCTTGTGTACTTGATGAAGCAAGACATGCTACTACCAAAGGTTGGTAGGGAGGCTCCAAAATGAAGCTAAGGAAAAATTTTAGAGGGTGGTTGCAGCTGCTACAACAATATGACAATAAATGACCAATGAATCACATGAATATACCATGCATCCAAAAATCATCATGCTAAATCTCACATGCACATTGCTACCTTTAATCCACAACTAATTTGTGTCCTTACTTGTCGTTTTCCAAGCGTCTTCTTGCTCATGCTTGATATCTTTCTTTGCTTGTCCAAGTATTTGTTCTCTCTCCTTTTATGGTTTTGATCAAAATATGAGCCAAATTTGTGCAAAAGCCATCAACTGATTATCCGATGCATTTTTATCATTGATGTCTCCTTTTTCTTTCATTTTCCTCTAATTTCCCTTACATGTAAATTTGTGTCTCTTCATCTTCCTTTTCTCTTATTTTCCTTTATTTTCATAATTAAATGCCATTTATTATCTCTTTTCCTTTCCCAATTTTGTTTCCAATGTCGATATCCATTAATAATCCACAAGTGATTCTCACTATAATGTTTTTCCCACCATTCAACTTGGAATACATGTCCCATCACCTTGGTCTTATTTTATTTACATGGAAAATAAACTAGGGGTTGTTACAAACCCCTCCCCCTTGGCAAAAAACTGTCCTCAGTGTTCAATGATGCTTACAAATAGAAAAGCATGTTGTCCATGGATATTTATAACACATGTCATTGCAACATTTACATCATACCAAACTTCTAAAACCATCAACACCATATTGGTTATTGGAGCTTTATAACACAACTAGATGCAATATTTATAACACACGTATGCACATAGAAATATATAACAAAAAATCATAAACCAAACACATTTGGTCAACCAACAAATAAGGAAGGATACAAAGTCCACATTTGGTCATCCATCTCCCATGTAGCTTCATCAAGACCAAATTGCTTTCACTACACTTAAACTTGCTCGATTGTTTAGTTTTAGAGCATGAGATATTTCCGTTGCAAAATGCACTAAGGTTCTGGCTGGAACTCTCCCTCCAATTCCACCTCTAATATAGGTCAATATTTCACATGTTCAACATCTTGCACATATCTCTTAAGAAATGAAACATGGAAAACATCATGGAATTTCATTGTTGGTTGCAATGTAATTATGTAGGCCACTAGTTCGATCCTTTGAAGGATCTCAAAAGGCCCACAATACTGAGGTGTCAGCTTGGCACATGATCAAATACTCAAGGACCTCCTCTTGCGATTGATGTGAAAGTGCACATGCTCTCCAACCTAAAACTCATTGAATGTTTTATGTTGATGTGCATAAATCTTATGTATGTCTTGTGCAACCTTCAAGTTCCTTTTAATAACCTGCATCTCCCATTCCATCTTAGTGAACATATCTGATCCAATCAACACCATGTTCACTAGATCACTCCAGTTGATAGAAGTATTACAAATCCACCCATAAAGTGTTAGAAAATTATTGATTATAGAGCAATGGAACACATGAAATATTACAGAAATATAAACACAGAAAACGCATAAAACAAGAGAGACATAGATATACATGGTTCGCCCAGTTTGGGCTATGTCCACGTAGAAACAACCAATCCTTCTTTTTATATTATCCAGCAAACTGAGAGATACAACCTACAGTAGATCCGTCGTAACACCCTCTTCGCTCTCAATCTCCTCTCTCTTTCTCACTCAGAATACAGATCTAAATAGATGCAACACAATTCCCTCATATAGAGTGAGGGGTAGCCTTCTAGGGAGAAAAAAACCCTAAATTAAACATAACTTCTATTGTCAGATCTCTGCTTAATGAATGGCCCAAATGACTAGAAATTAATATACTTTTACAAGGCAATTTTACATCTATTCTTAGCGGTCCAATGTGGCGATATCTTTGAATACAGAAGATAATCAGGCTCTACACCCAGCATAAAGAGCCTCAGAAGGGCTCATATTTAAGGACTCTTGATACCCATTATTATATGAAAACTCTACTAGTGGAAGATACTCCTCCCACTTCCTCTAATGATGCATGACATACATCCTCAACATATCCTCAAGAACTCTATTAACCCTCTATGTATGTCCATCTGTTTGCAGATGATAAGTTGTAATGAAACTAACTCTTTCCCCTAGCTTGCAAAAAATTGCTTCTAAAAACTGGAAGTGAATTTGGCATCTTTGCCTGATATGACCTTCTTGGGAACACCATGCAACCTCACTGTCTCCTCGTTGAATATCTAAGCTACCTCACTGGTTGAATTAGTAGACTTCATTGTGTTGGGTTGTGTTATATTCTTTCCACGACTAACCTACGTAGTGAACTGGGGGGTTAGAGGGGGGCGGATAGCCCCCCTCTACGAGGTTCGGGGCAGCGCCCCGAGAAATTTTTTTTTGGACCCTATATTAGGTTGGGCGAACCTACCTATGGTTTTCGGTCCATGGTTTTGGACGCGATGGTTTTTCAATCCATGGTATTGGATGCTTCGTCGTGTATAAATATGTATTGTAACATTGAAAGGAATATAATGAAAACTCAAGCTAGTAGTCTCGGTTTTGAGATCCAGCGGGAAATATCTGTGTATATGTGTTTTATGTGTTATGCTCTCGCATTTTTATTTTTCCTGTGATTTAGAATTCATATGCAGGTAATTTCTGTACGGGGTTAAAACCTACAATTGTTTCTTTCCGCAGGATTTTGGTAGATAAATCTTGTGTATTTTTTTATCAGTGTGATCTCATTAGAAGTTGCAAGGTTTCAAGGATTTTCCATATGGTATCAGATTTGAAAACAAGATAGAGACCAAGTTCCTTGATCATATTCAAATCGCATTGAAGAGGAGATCAGTTGGTGTAGGAATTTTACAAGTGTAGGAATCATGTGAGTTTATGGTTTGAGGACAAAGCATGCCCTATAAGGGACTTAAAATTTTTGTGCATGGAAGGATAGGATGGAGGTTGTGTTAGATGATAATGCAGTTTTGGAATACATCAAGACTGGTATTCCTAAACCTCCTGCATCAGATGCTCATCAACTAGCTCAATGGAGGAAGGTGTTGTCGCTGCTACAACACCTTGTAAAATTTCACTACATTCAAATTTTGGAGCCTACTTTACCGTCATATCATGTGTTGCCTTGGTCATCAAGTCATCCTATGTGTTTCAAGTGTTCTTTGAGTGTTCTCAAGTGTTATCGCATTGGTTAGAACATCCTTTGGTGTATTTCAATATCGTAGCATCTTTGTTGTTGTAAAACGACTCTTTTTGGTCGCAGTCGCACACACTTCATCTATTGTGCTCGGGGATGTTTGTAAAGTGGAATCTTGATATTAACTTATCATTATTCAAGCTTGTCTAATTTTTATTAATGATTTGGAATGTGTCGCACTTCATTTTATGTATAAACTCATCATTTTCGCCCCTTTTCCTATCTTCTAGACTTAGACAAATTTTGGTTTCAAAGCGAACCCATTAAGGCCAAGAGCACATGAGCGCACTTTGAAGCCTTGATTGGGAATCCCTCGTTGTTAGGAAGTGCGCCATGTGCCCTCTAAGAGAGCAAAGCACACTCCTTAAGCCCTTTCCCCTTCCTTGTTCCAAACTATGACCTTTCATAAACCAAATCTCTCTTTGCGCGCACTCCTTCGACTCGAACGAATGCACCATCCTTGAGTGCATGGGCACACCCCAAAGGCCTTAAGCTCCACCCTCCAGCCTTCCATAATGTGTCATTCACCCTCCTCGCCTTTGAGTGAATGAGCGCACTTCGAAGGCACAAAACTCCATTCTTCAAGCTTTTAATTTGTGTCATGCCACCTCCTAGGCCTCATGAGCGCACCCAGAAGGCTTGCAGCCTCCCTCCTTCAGCCTTCATGAGTGCACCCTATGCCTTCTTTCTCTCCCTTGAGCACACAACACACTTGGGAAGCCCGAAGCCTTCTCCTTTGTCCTTTGGACTTGTGCCATGCACCCTGCCTTTCCCCTTTTGAGTGTACGAGTGCATACTGAAGCCCTTAAGCCTCCCATCTTCAGCCTTGAAGCTTTTCAAAGTGCGCTCTTGTGCCTAGAAGCTCTCCTTGTCCCTTTCAAGTGCACTAATAAGGCATGAACAAAAAATATACATAAAACATGTTAGAACAAGAGATTTTCAAGCAGCTGGTGATTGATTGCAGATACAGGTATTCCAGGAACAACATGGCAAGCACACATGAGAAAGATCAGGCATATAAGGCAAATAAAGGAAGCATTGAAGAACAAATAACACATTGAAATCTAGACGACTAAAGCACCCTGTAGACTCCATTAGATTAAAGACCCTTTGGAGGGTGAAAGCATCAATGATGGGAAGTTGCGTAAAGAATGAAGACACGAGTGGCAGCTATGTCACCATTAAAGAAAGCTTATGTCATCAGTCATTGTTAGTCCCAATCATCAAGGATAGTGACATGTCATGTCTTCGTCACATGATGATATGTAAGTTATGATGTAATGATGTAATCATTGTAAATATAAATAAGTGGAATTACAAGAGTCATGTATGGACAAAAGAGTCGTGGAAATCCAAAGGGCATGTAATACCAACAGTCATATGTAATTTCAAAAGTCATTTGGAAGTCCAGAGGTCATTAGGAGTTGGAACGTCTAGAGTCATGGGGATTTGAAAAGTCATGACTCAAGTTATAAAAGGATCCTCATTATTCATGTAAAGGACTTTTAACCTTGGTTTCTCCGACAAGGTGTTAGAGAGACATAGTTAGTACTTTTGGGGAGAAAGTAGTGGCTCTAACATTCCACTATTAGAGCTAGTGATATTCATTGTATTTATGTATTTTGGAATTTTTGTGTAATATTGAAGCCTTCGCGCCAACACTTTTTCACACATGGATTGTGGATGTTTCTAAGACTATTCTTTGAAATTTTATGCTTCATGTTTGCTTTCACATGTACTAGAGTAATTGAACTATTTCGGTGACTTTGGTGCTTAAATTATTGGAAATGTGTTGTAATGTTAATAACGATTGTTGCATCTATGAGAACTACTTCACTTGATGTTAGACGAGCCTTTCTCATTCGCATGTGTCTCCATTAGGGAAATACTACTACTTCTCTTATAGGCTCACTTTATTCCCCCCTTTGCAATAGAAGAACCTTGATACATCTGCAATCAAACATTCACAAGGCACACTTGTTTACTCATTCAAAAGAACATATGCTTCTCTCTCTCGTGCTAACAGTTAAATCTAAGGAATGTCTTTAAGTAAATGGAAGTTGAGTTGTATTCCAGATGTGATTCCCACAACAAACAGTGTGAGGTCTAATTGGGACCTCATATTGGGAAGATCCTCGGTATGTTGGCGGTATCCAACACCGTCAACAGAAGGACACTACCCAAGCTAGGAGAATGATCCTAGAAGGAGTTAGACACCATATTGTTCCATTTTCATTGGAAGGAGACAACATTCCAGATGTGGAAGGTCCTTAATAATCTTTTTGAAAGCAATAGTGATGCTAGAAAACTTACTTTGAATAAAAAATTGAGGAGCATTTGAATGCGCAAGGATGAGCCCACTGTTACAATCGTTGGTTTAGAACAACAGATTCTCTGTAATTTAAATGTACTTATTTTTTAAATTAAAATTTCATTTATTTTGTTTCCTCCCTCCTACATTGTATATATTTATTCAAGTTATTAGAGATTGTAACCTCGAATTACACTACTACATTACTTTAATTATTATAATAAATTGTCAAAAGTGATAATGTTATTGGAATTTCCTCTACATCATGCAATCAAGTTATAATTTATTAATCTCTTTAATCGTTATCAATGCATTATACAAAAAAACATAATAGTGATTCCATCTTCAAGTTTAACCACTTCAAGGGAAATACTAATAATTGGTGTTGAGCAACCATGGCATCTATAACATGGGTCAAATTCTCCTTTATGGTTTTCTTCTCTGAAAAGTTGGTCGTAGAATTCTCTCCTTAATCACTATGGGAGAAGTCAGGTTTCTCTGACCTTTTTTCTCCTCGGTTTTAGGGTCTTATTTTTTCATGTCTTTCAACCCTTCATATGGCATAAGTGTCACCTGAGGGTGGGCTAGATGGCATCACTATGTAGTCAGGAGGGTAGGTTGAAAATGTGTCTTTGGGATCATTACAAGTGCCTTTCCATCAGGATGGGATTTCCCAGTCACCTTCCTCTACCTTTTCGCTAGGAATCAAGAAGCCTTGTCTTTCCCTGGGTATCGATATCTAACTGAGTCGTGTTACCAATCTCTCTGCTCGTACTTTAATGGGAAAGTTTCACCCACAAAGGACCAGATCCTAACATGGTTATCCATTCACTGAAAGCCTTTGCTTGACTATTGTCCCGCCTTTAGTCTCCTCATGAATAACTAGATTAATTTCCCTTTCCTAGATGAAGAGAATATGTTGACCATTCTACCCCGTGCTTGGGTTATTAGGCATTGGTTTTTATGGTTACAATGGTGGAATATCATATTCAACCCACTTACCACAAAGCCCAAGTCACATTACTTGTGGGTTAAATCATCTGGCTTCCCTCTAGAGTTATGGACGAGACTTGTTGGACACCTAAACCTCAATGGGTTAGTGTGGAAGCTGAATGGACAAAAGGAGTCCAATAGTTGGGATGTGAAACCCAATGGTCACAACAATGTACTATAAATGTATATCAGTTGTTAATAAAAATTGGATTGTCAGGTTTTATCCTTCCTATTTTGTGGTTGCCCATATGTGTTTGACATGGTATCAGAGCAGCCGTATTCCTGCCCTGCATAATTAATTTGAGCCATCTGTTTTATGGCCTTTCTGTGCAGTTTATTTTTGCTATGAACTTCATGAATATTTCTTCAGCTAAATTTTAGTTGCAACCTGTTAATACCGTTGTTGGTGTCTACTCTCCATATAGAAGTGCCTCCATACTCCTGACACTGCATGCGCTACCTCCTGCGAATTTTCTGCTTGAAATCCACTGCTGACTAACATCTCTGACCCCTGTCTGCCATATTCCTTTTATACAAACCTACGCCCTGTCTTCCATATTCACTTGAACGATGAAACGTTCCTCTGCCTGACACTGCCAGCACTGTCCAAGCTGTTCTAACAACTCTTCCAAAAGTCTAGTAATTGGATGGCTTAGAACAATATTTCAAGGAAGGATAACGTGCCTGTAGTCTCGGTTGTGAGAGATGAATGAGAATAAATGGTGAGGGGAGATCGATTATGGGAAGGCAAACCAACTTTGTTCAAAATTATTCGGAGACTCAGACGTTTGAATACACAGTCCAACACTGCCGCACTATTTGAATGTCGCCATATCCGCTGGTGCTTTTGTATCTGCTTGGTATCATAGACACTGCTCCTTTTTATGTAATCATCGCAGTATTATATATGGTCTTTTTATAGACGCTCCTCTTAATCATAGACGTTGACGTTGTGGTATCGTAGACGCTGCTCTATATCATAGACGCTGCTCCTTGAGGTATCGTTCATGTTGTCTAATCATATCTTCAACATGGCGAACATTGACTGGAGATTGCACAGGAAAAGATCTTTGATATTGTGCTTTAGTTTCATATACATACCCTTGAACTGTAATACTTTTTCTTGAAATTGTCCATGGGAAATAGTGCATGTCTCGTGCACCTTCAGCAAGTTATCTTCCCTCGTAAAGTCTAATAGGAACTTGCGATCTTCCATCCAAAGAGCTAAGTGCAACTTACAAGCTCACAGTCTCTCTGTATCCCTTGCAAGATTTGCCAAAAGATCGTGGTGTTGTTTCTGCTGCCATGAAAAACGCTTCATAAAGCCAACATAATTCTGATCAATCATCCTATAAGTGTGATGCATATTTCTCCTCGCAGTCTCCGCCACCCTTTCTTGCAGTGTGAAGAAAACTTCCGAGAACTATGAACAAGAGAGATCGGTGCAAGAAACTGTGTCAAACAAATCAACTCATCGTGGCATGGTTCGTGTATTGAGCTCACCTTACCTCAAAAGATCTTCAAGTTTAACGTTGCTTCTTTGTTTAATGCTACTCCCATATATGTTTAACACTACTCCATTGATTGAGGTTTGAAGCTAGCCATATGTCCTTTGGTGTGCTGTCCACTTGAGCTGTTACAACGGGCATGGTCATGATGTTGTTAAAGAACCCATTCGATCATCTGGACTTCTCGTTTTGAGGCGTTTTTGAATGTATGACGCGACATCTGATATAGAAAATCTACCTTCATGCAATGGGAGGTGGAAATTGGCTGGGTTTGAGAAATAGGAGTTTTTTCTTTGTATAGTGAGTGAGTAAATGGGGTACCGTTAGAGTGGGTTCCTGGATAATCGGTGAAGTCACGGGTACATAGTGGCTCATATAGTGTAAATATCTCTAATATAAATTAGAATATATACAGGGAAAGTGTTTAACGCTGCGTTTGGTAGGTCGAGGTTCTAATCTTGTTGTTGTGGATGGTAAGGCACAGTGGCTTTGGACTAGTGCACATCAAAGTCTATTGAAAAGAGGAACGAGGAACAAGGAACGCTGCCATCTGTTGGTATACACCCGCATTGCTCCATACATAAATTTACACTTGAGCTCCTGCCATCAAAGTCTGTTGAAACGAGGAACAAGGAATGATGAAACCAATGCGTTGTCCATTGAATGTTTGTTACAGTATGCATTATTTTTGCACTGTCCATTAAATGTTTGTTACAGTTCCAACACGACATTTGTCTTAAAAGATAATAGCTTTGAGGGGTAAATACATTATGTCATCTTATCATGGAACATTTCCACGAAGTCATCTAGTTGGCTTTGTTGCAGTACAGTGGCGATCATTTTAAAACATAACAAATACCGCCTTGATCTTTCTATGCGAGTGACTTCGGTCAATGTACAGGCCTTACATATTGATACAATGTTTTTGAATAATACGCTTGAACTGGATGATCCGTTGGTGAATTTAATTTCGAGTTGAATATTTTTGAAGGTCATGGTAAATTGCTATGGTATATGTATCACTGTTGGTCATATGCGTGTGTCCGAATAGTTCTGGAAGACTATCTTTGACACACCACAACAAGCAATTTACAGTTTATGAGATTATGTACAGCTCTTTCTCTAGCGATCTGTAATCCCATAATTGTAGTTGTTCCACATGCTATCATCAATGGTTATAAGAATGTATTAGCAGTAGCTATTGAACTTGACCATTCTTTTCCACTGGTTGAGAAAGTGAAGGAGTATTTGAAGGATCCAAGCAAGTTTGCAAGTTGTTGTTGCCCCGTTGTGGCATTAAAACTCATTATAGTCTCTTTCTACATATATATGCATTTATTCGTTGATTCATTTGTTGCACATTTATAAAGGATAATGTTGTGTACTGTGAGTGGATATTGCTTTTCTGCATTAAGTAATAATTGTGATCATTTTTAAGGTGTAAATCTGACATTGAAGAAAAATGGCCAGAACCAGTGAAGTATTAGAGTTCATGAAAACTCTCATACAATCTATTGTTGATGACACATTACAAATCAGCAAGGGTCTCTCTCATAAATTTAGACATGTCTACAAAATGCACAGGAAAAGATTGTTTTTTTGCAGCATGAATCTCAGCTACAACAAGAAGAATTAAAACAGAGGAGTCATTCTGAACATGTTTCTGTTCAGAACATTGAGACTGCAACCCATCAACAGCAAGTCAATAATGTTACAGTTCGTTCAGATAAAGCAGTAAGGTTACATGCAGATGCAGAGGTTCAGCTTTCACTTCACAAGCCCTCATCAGACCTTGGGAACAACTTGTCCACAACAAGCACAAAACCGGTCTTGGATATGAGAAGGACTTGTCCTTTAATATTCTAAACTACTCAAAGCCCATTCAGTTTCAGAGTGTTGGATTCATTCATGACAGTTCACCTGCTCCTCATGACAGTTCACCTCCAGCTGTTCTAGAGTCTGCCCCTCTTCCACAACAACAACAACAACAACAACAAATTGTGAAATGCCAACACTGTGACCAAGTTGGCCATTTGAAAGATCATTGTTTTTATCTTCATCCATGTAAGCACTGTCATAAAACCAATCATTCTTCACACATATGCTTCAGAAATAAACGTCCTGCAAGAACAAAGATTCATCTTGGATGGATCGCTTCTTGGAAATGGGCATCAACAACCAAGAAGATATTCCAAACACATGTCAGAACTTGTTCCAGGGTATTTAACAATCTTACAGTTGAGTTTTCTCCATCATCTCACCTTGTATCTGATAGGGGGGGAAATGATGGTCATATACAAGCTTCAAAGCCACATCAAGCGAACCTGAGCCACAACCTGCCACACCAATTTCAGAGTTGTAGCCAGAGACAAAGATTCCCATGAACATGCCTTCAGTTGGCAATCTAGGACACTTCCTCTAGCAGAAGACTTCAGCTTCTTGCCAGTTTTGGAAGAGTTCCAGGAACTGCACTATGCGTTCCAGTGTTGGTGGTCATCCTTAAACCACCTCCCTTTATACCAACATTTTAGAGAGCACATTCAGCCTAGTGCTGCCATGCATTTTTGCACATTTTGTATTATAGCTCTCTTCTTGGACTCATACATAACCCTTCGGATTAAGGGGGGGAATGTTGGACACCTAATCCTCAATGGGTTAGTGTGGAAGCTGAATGGACAAAAGGAGTCCAAGAGACTTGGGATGTGAAACCCAACGGTCATAACAATGTACTATAAATGTATATCAGTTGTTAATAAAAATTGGATTGTCATGTTTTATCCTTCCTATTTTGTGGTTGCCCATGTGTGTTTGACAAGACCTATCATTATGAAAGTGGCAAATAGTATTGGGAAGTTTATGTTCTTCGAAGAAATGTCTCATGTAGCCTTTGACAAGCACATCTTATGAGTTCTAGTTGAGATGGACCTTCAAAATGGTTAGCGAGCATAAATGGAGACCCTTTTGGGCGATGTATCATTTAATAAGAGGTTGGACTATTGGAAGGTTTCATTTCGTTGTTCAATCTACCACCAAACAGACCACTTAAAAGGGACTCACAACTCTATGAATTTGAAGGGTAACCAAAACCTTGGCCAAGGTTTCAAGGGCTCACGTTCGTTCAGTGAATGCACTGGTGCTTCAGATGATATTCTTCAAAGTGTGGGTTCTAACAAACTGATGCAAACATGCACCTCTTAGACTCCTTTTGGCCAAAAACATGAGGAGTCAATAATACAAAGGTCTAAAAAACTAATTGGTGGGACTTTATGCAGAAATGAGCATAACGAAGTGGGAAATCCAGTGATGAAGGAGTCTGAAAAGGTGGAACCCGCTCTAGCCGCATCAGATCTGGCACTTGATGGGTATGTTATCCCCACTTCTAGCTCTTTAGATGTATATGGGAACACACCTTCTCAGATTGAGGACTCTACAACCTTGATGGACATGATATCGGCTAAGCTCCTTTAATCTCTTTCAACATAGGATGTTTGTTTATTAGACAACCTTTTTAATCCTAAATATCCTTTGCCTGTTACTTCTAGCCTTGAGCATGTGCCTTTGCCTTTTATGCTCCCTACATTGGATGCTTCTTGCAACCATCATCTCCCTTCTTTTACTCCAAACCTATCCATTCCTGATCTCTCCACATTGAATCAACAAAACCCTACCCTTCGCACATCTGGTTCTTCCATATTACACCTATTCACCTTTGTTTTCTAGCTAACCACCATTATATTAACATTGACACCAAACCACCGGGAAAATAGCAATCGTCTTGTCCCCTCATACTGATCAACTCTTAACCTTCAAGCCATTCCATCCTTCCCTTCCCCATGGTCAAATTATCCTTGGCAAGACAAACACTTCCCAGCCTTAAACAACATCAATGTTAGAAAGAAACATTTGAATAAGAAGGATCTAGCTAGAGAAACTATTCCACAGGGAGATTCCCTTATCGAACCCATCTATCCTTCAAAATTAGATATGGCCCTTAGAGCAACACAACCCTCCTCCACATTTTCTCAATGATTATCATGTCTTTAAATCTAAGGGGAGTTGAGGGTCCTCCCAAATCCAAAACCCTCCATAGACTAATGTCCGTTCATCGATCCTCTGTTATTTTCTTCCAAGGGACCATGCTTGATGCCTAAAAGGCTAGAGACTCTCTCCTTAAGATATATCTTGAGTGGTGTATTATTGTTGTGGATGTTAATGATTGTTTAGGGGGCTTGGCAACCTTATGGAATCCAAGGGATGCCTCCTTCAGACCATACTCTTTGATGGCAGGTATTATCCTGGAATGCAACCTTAGAGGCATGGATGAATCGATAGTCCTTGTCAACTTTTATGGCCCTTATATGGAAAGAGAGGCTTTTTGGAGCCTTTTGTTCTCCAATAAACTATTGTTGGATTTCTCCCTTATCCTTGTTGGAGACCTTAACTTTACAACATTTGTTAATGAAATTTGGGGTAAGAAAACCAAGTCAAACACCTTTGCTTAGTTTATATCTAAAATTATTTGCAAGTTACAATTAATCAACATTCTCCTGTCCCCTATTGAACCTACATGGAAGAATGGAAGAACAAGGTTATAGGGGTTGGCAAAGCGCCTTGACAAATTCCTGGTTGCTGACTCTTTATTTTCCAAAATGGAAAAATATAGATTCTAGATCTGTCATGATACCATTTCAAATCATTACCTTATTTTTTCTGCAAATGGATTTCCAAAAAGCCATACTTAAGTACCCCTTTAAATTTAATAGATCATGGCTTAAGGAGTAGTCCTTCATATCTATTGTTTATGAATGTTGGGGTAATTTTTGGGTGGATTGTTCTATTTCAGTTATGGATGCACGATCTTTTAAAATGAAAAACCTGTTAGCGCTTGAAATTTCACCTCAGGCTGAAGAAGGTAAACTCCAAGGCAACATCAAACCACTTAGCCTCGTAGCTAGCCCTACGGGGCAGGAGAGGGCTCTCTTCGGTCTATCTCGGCAAAAGGTCTTCAACGGG
>APFE030471073.1:12106-27406 GCA_000404065.3 Pinus taeda
TAGAGTATCCTGTAGGACTGATTCAACTTCCTATAGGTCATGTAGTGTATTCTGTACAATTGTTTTTCCTTTGGATCAGGTGGATCTAGTTATAGGCCTTCTCACATAAGTGATATGAGACATAGGAGTAGGCATTTTCTCCTGCTATTTAGGTGATTCCTCAATCACAATGGGAATTTTGGTTGGTTTTTGGAGTTTCCACTACCTTATCCTTGTGCTTTTCCTTGTCCTGAAATATAAGGGGGTCTACCTCTATCTTTTGCCTTTCTGTTTGATAGGGGTGCTAAGAGTAGTGAGGGAAGCTATTGCTTCTCTCTCTGTGGCCTCTGGAGACACCCTAGGCAACTCCTCCTTGTCTTCTTCCTCCTCTTTTTCATTGTCCTTTTCCTCTTTGTTTTCCCTCTCCTCTTCTCCTTCTAGCTTCTCATCTTGTTTATCGACCTCTTCCTTGTCATCTTCCTCTATTTCCTCATCATTTTTTTCTCTTTCTCCTCTTCTTATTAATATTCCTCCTCATCTATCTCATATTCATCCTACTCTACTTCTTATTCCTTTGATTTATTCTCTTCCTCAGTCTTTTCACTAACAATAGGACTAACATCATATGTGAGAGACTTGATGTCCTCCTCTATCGACATGTCTCTAAAAATTGACCATTGGATAGGAATTCTGAGGTTTTGGAGGGCATCTTCTACGATGATTTTGAATAACCTATGATGTGATAATTTTTTGGAATTTCCCTTTTGTAACTTGATTCTTGTGTTTATCAGTTATTGCAGAAGGAAGTATGATGAGCCTGTGGTGAGGAGGTGTTCTTGCTCCAAACCTCAACTCTTCAAGAAGCCTAAAGTGATAGCCATAGACCACACTGTACCTACTGTCACATGATATGTATTTGATAAGTTGGTAGCTCACCTCATTCCAAGGATATGGTAGGCTTTTTCTCCTTACTACATTCTTGTCCTCAATGGGTTCCTCACCTTCTAAAAGGAATTTCCTCTTAGCAATATAGTTATCTCCCTTCTCTTCCTTCCCCCATTGTACTACTAGGGGAAGTGTGGTAACTCTGTTGGTGAGGTTAGGGGTGAGCTCTATGGAGAGGCCTCTTACCACAATAGTGGCATGGACTGTGGTAAGGGGAATGAGGGAGAGAGCAAACTCTCAGGCCACTTCATCAGCATACCTTCTTAATTTTTTGAAATACCCCATTCAATTATGCCTTGTGAAGATTTCTATCATGTGAGGATGTTGTTGAATTCTCATCGTGTTAATGGGCTCCCTTCTATTAAACCCTCTTGTAATCTTGGTTTGTGAAGTTTGAGGAAATGAGATGGTTGATACAATTGTTAAATGCAGCAGTAAATAACTGAAATGACAATGTGGACAATTCCCTTACACAGCTATCAAATTCACTCAACTAGAGGATTTCTTGTTTAGTTTACTTGGAAAAAGGGAAGTAATTATAGAGCCTACCTCTCCATATTGTTTGTTGTGGCTGACCCCCATGCTTTCCCCTCTAAAACGCCTCTTGGCCAATCCCGTAGACTGTCTCTTTGTATCTTGTAGGAATCCTGTGTGTAATCATGTAGGGTTTCCTACGCAATCCTGTAGGAAGTCCTGTGTAGAAAAATGATGGAGTTTCTCTTCTGTAGGTGGCCTATATATGAGAGTGACTTTCGAAAGAGTGAGCCTTGAAGAAATTCATGCATGAGTGCATGGGGATCAACAAATATTTCTTCTTATGGCCGAGTTATGTGAGGTGGGGTGCTTGCAGCAGAGGTACATTTTCTATTTTTGGACCGTTGGTCATTACTACCACCTCATCATTTCCCCCTCCTCGTAATCAACTCCTAGTTCATGCCTCCATAGACTTAACTATTTTTGTCCTGCTCTTCTCCTTTTTCGACTTGACTATTTCCATGTGTGGGAGGACCAACTGTTTTGCCTTCGTCGACTGAACGAAGGTTGCCAAGTTAACTAGCCACCTTTTGCTTATAAACCAACTTACTTGTAACATTTACATATTTTGACTACAATATGGAAATGAGAGAGTGAGTGGGATACTTACCTGTGTTGCTAACCCTTGTTGTAGTTGTTAGAGACCAGAGGTGTTTGCTGTGTGTTGTCTGCATGATATGTTTTCCTCTTCTTTTTTTATTTCTCCCTGATGATTCCTTTGACGTGCAGGTACCTAGTGTTGAAGATGTCGGGGTTGCTACATCTTTGGAGCTCCTTTTTCTCTTGGATCATTATGTTGGAAGCTTGCTACAATCATGATTTGTATTATATGGGATGGTTGCTATAGGATTTCCTGTAGGATGTCATGTAGCTTCTTCTCCCTTAAAACTCTTGACCATACACTCTACTGGGATTTTGAGGATGGTGACATGGATCGAGAGGAAGACTAGGAGTGTGGAGAAATGAGCCGTACTCAAGTGCTACCGCCTTTTGCTCTTTGTTTCATGTTTTTTTTTTTTTTCTTGAAGATTATGAGAAATGTGTTTTTTACACTCATTATTTTTTATGGTGACTGTAGTGGTGATGAAAGTGGGCGTAGGTATGGTAATGAAATGTTGATGTAGGGGTGTTTTTTCTTTGAAATAGTAGGTGATTTTTTTTTTCCCTAGGGTCACTTCCTATAGGATTCCTGAACCACTGTAATTTCTACAGGATCATCTTGTAGGTTTACAGGGGATCTTGTAGAAAACACATTCCCCTTGTAAACTAAATCAAAGGAGTGAAAAAAAATGGAAGAAATGGTGGAGTGATGAATGACAATGAGTGTAATATTAATAATGTGGGTGGAATAGGTCCCTTTTTGATCCTCCTTTGTTATTTTATTGTCCTCCTTGTTGAATTGCAAATATAAATTTTCATGATTTTTTCTCTCTTTCTATTTTTTTGTTTTTTGAAAACAACTAGGTTGCCTTTGAGAGGTTTTCATCCTAGCTGTTTGACTTGGGTTCCTCAAGAGAGGTTTTCACCTAGGGATCTTTTTATTTTTCTTTATTTTCCTTTTTTGACATCGTTGGGTCACCCCAAGAGGTTTTCAGCCCAATAGTGGGACTCAGGCGCCTCATGGAGGTTTTCACCCGAGTCCTTATTTTTCTTCTTTTTCTTAGTGATTTGATGAGGCAGGAGTTGAAACTTGCTCCACTACCATCATTGTTTTATTGATACCATCAATGAACTCTTGCTTTGATAATGGTTTTTTGTAAACTTTCAATAGGTGCCCATTAACAAGTAAAGGAATGGTCTCTTCATCTATGGTTTTGATATTCATTGAACCATTATCATGACATTTCTCTATAACATAAGGTCCTAGCCATCTTGTCCTCAACTTGCCCTTAAAGTATTTATATTTGGAATCATATAACAAGGCCCAATCACCTTATTGAAATTGTTTATCCTTGACTTTTTTATCATGCCATATCTTCCTCTGAAGTTGGGTTACATCTGTGTGCAGGAGGGCTTGCATTCTAAACTCATCTAAACCATTTAATTATAGCAATCTCTCTTTTTGTGCACTGCTGAGATCTATATCTAGTTAGGATGCCATCCTTAGTGCGTTATACTCAAATTCAATGAATAGCAAGGCCTTTTTCCCATAGACCAGATCATAGAGTGTGAATCCAATGGTGGTCTTCGAGGTGGTATTACAGGCCCAGGTGGCCTCAACTAGTTTATCTATCCAATATTTCTTGTTTTTGTTAGCCACTTTGGTCAAGATGCCCACCAACACTCTATTGGTCACCTCCACTTTCCCATTATCTTGTGGGTGATAGGGAGTGGAGGTCCTATGCTTGATCTTGTGCTTGCTGAGCAAGTCTTCAATCATGTTGGAGGTAAACTGGTCACCTTGATCACTGAATAGTTCTCTAGGGTACCCAAATTTGTAAAATACATTCTCCCTCAAGAACTCAACCACCTTCTCCTCTATTGCTTCCTTAATTTCCTTGGTTTCATCCCACTTAGTCAGATAGTCAGTGCACACAATGATGTACTATTTTTTCTTGGAAGGAGGGTCAATAGGTCCAATGAATTCCATGCCCCACTTGTCAAATGGCTCAAAAGTCACTTGAGGCTACAAAGGAATTTCATCCCCTGGCTTTCCCATCCTTTAGCACTGATCACACTAACTAGTATATCTTTTCACATCCTGATGAAGGGTGGGCCAATAATAGCCTGCTTGTAACACTTTGAATGATGTCTTATTTACTACAAAGTGACCTCATGGCCCATCATGACAGGTCAGAAGGATGTCAAAGACTTCCTCATCCCTAACACACCTTTTCAAGATTTGATCTAGTCCTAGTTTGAAGAGGTTGCCCCCAATCCAAGTGCAGGGGGTGCTCTTCCTTATAATCTTGCTTTTCTCTTTCGAAGACAAGTTCGGTGGGAATTGTGCAGATACCAAATAGTTTGCTATGTTAGCAAACCATGGAGAGAGAACTAAAATGGTGAACAAGTTCTCATCCGGTAGCTGGTCATCAACCATTCTCTCTTCACCTATAGGCAAAATTAATCTAGACAAAAGGTCTACAACAACATTTTCTTTATGAGGCTTATCAACAACAGCTAGATCAAAATTTTGTAATAAAAGTAACCATATTATAATACGAGAATTCACATCGGGTTTATCATTAAATATTTGATTGCAGCATGGTCAGTATGGACAAATGTTTGATAGCCTGTAATATAATGCCTAAATTTGTTTAATGAATGAACAATAGCGAGGATCTCCTTTTCAGTCACTGTGTAGTTCAATTCGGCCTTTGACAGATTCTTACTAATAAAGTAAATGGAATAAGGCAATTTTTGATCTATTTTACCTAGGGCCACTCATATGGCTTTGTGTGAGGCATTAGCATGAATGTGAAAAGGAAGGGCCCAATATGGGCCTTGGAGAATTGGGGTAATGGTTAACTTGTTCTTCAGGATTTCCAAGGCCTCTTGATAGATTTTTCACCATATAAACTCAAAGTCCTTGGCCAACAACCCAAATAAAGGAGAGGACAACTTGCTGAGGTCCTTTATGAACCTTTGATAGTATCAAACTAATCCTAGGAAACTTCTAACATCTCTTTGCTTTTGAAGATGTGGGAACCTTTGGGTAATAGCTATTTGTTAGAGTCCACCTACAATCCTTGCTGAGATATCGAATGACCTAGCACGGTCCCTTCAGTCATCAATAATTCACATTTCTCGGGACTAAGGGACATGTTCATCTCAATACATTTGTGCAGTACCTTACCTAAGTTGGACAAAAACTCCTTGAAATCACCCCCATAAGGTGTGAAGTCATCCATATACATTTCCACAGCATCCTAGACCAACTCAACAAAGATACTCAGCACTAATCTCTGAAAGGTGGCAGGAGCATTGCATGCGCCAAAAGGAAGGACCTTATAGGCAAAAGTGCCCCAAGGACAAGTGAAGGTGGTTTTATCCTAGTCTTCCGGGCTAATCTAGATTTGGTTGTACCCACTAAATCCATCTAGGAAAGAGAAAAAATTTCCCTGCCAGGCCATCTAGCACTTGGTCGATGAAAGGTGGAGGGAAATGGTCCTTCTTTGTGGCTTTCTTTAGTTCCCTGTAATCAACACAAACCCTCCACTTACCATTTTTCTTGGGAACTAACACTAGAAGGGAGACCCAGTCACTATTGGAGATAGGATAAATGAATCCTACATCTAGCAATTTTTGCAGTTCTTCTTTGACTATATCTTTAAGAGCCTCATTCATCCTCCTTTGGGGTTGTCAGACTGGGTTGCAACCTTCCTTGATATAAATGCGGTGACTAAACACTGAGGGGTGTACCCCCTTCATTTATTTGTAACTCCAAGCGAAGGCATCCAGATGTTTCTTTAGCATGTTGTACAACCTCCCCTCTTAGAGAACAAAAAGCAATGGATTGATTTCCAACGTTTTCTTAGGGCCAAATTATATGGTTTTGACCCGGAGAGGATTGGAATTGGCCAAGTACAGATCAATTGGATGTTTTTCTTAGGTTTCCTTTACTACTTCTTCTAGGGACAATGTACTGGGAGTTGGAATTTGGAGTAGGTGCTTGTTGGGTAGTAGATCCCCTGCATAATGGTTTTTGGGCTTAAAGCCCACAATTTTGGGTAATAGTATTGTAAAGGCTCCACGAAGTGCGTGGAGTGTGAGTTGTAATGGGTCAAGTCAAAGGGTTGTCTACCCAAAAATAATGTGAGATAATAGAAAGTGAGTCGGCCTGCCCATGGTCCGTAGACTATGGGAATGTATAAATAGAGCAAGGCTCTAAGAGTAGAAGTCAATTTTTCGTAATATTTTGGTTTGGATCTGAAGTGCATGGGTTGTTGAATGCACAGTTACTTTGGGTCTGTAAATTTGAGTCATGGGTTGTAGTAGTAGAAGAGGCTCTACAGCTGTGTGCGAAGAGGCCTGGTAGAGTCCGCAGCTGTCTGCGTGGACCCCTACAGCTATATGTGTAGGGTAGGAAGTGGATTGTAACTGGAAAAAGCATTAATAAAGGTAAGCATGTTTTGAAATATCACATATCTATTTCTTTTTTTGTGTTTATGCAGCTGTTTACAGTTTGCGATTGTGCACATGTATATTTATGTTGAATGGTAAAGGAAAGCATTGGGCCCACTTAATTTAATTCCAGATCTATAATACTAGTAAGCACAATAAAGGGTAAAGAACCATCACACTCATCATCTGAGCCGCGCGAAGGTAGTTGCACTGAATAGGCATCTGTGCGGAAGTAGCCCAACACATAGGACTAGTCCGTGAGCCTTCCAAACTTCATCAAGGCATCCCTACGGTGCGGAAACCTGGTTCCAGCACCCTCCCATACTACCTCGGGTGAGACCTTAGTCCGTACTCCATGGACTATTGCTGAAATGGCTAGTAGTTTCAGGGTTTGTTTGGCTAAAAAACTTTTGAACCTGGGTTAGGCCCCAATAAGCCAACAAATGGTTCCATTGCCAGGACTGGGATCTGCCTAAGGGATGTTTGATGTCAGAAAACTAGAACCTTACAAAGAAGGAAATTGAATATTGGTTGGATCAGAAGCTTCATGAGTTCATGATACAGGAAAACAAAACCCCGCAGATATCTGAGAAGAGGTGGCTGGATCGCTGCGTATATACGAAAATCCATGAGATCTTCTTTGTGTCCTTCTCTTTAGAGTTGTATGATTGGATCATGAGGTTAGCTGACACCCATGGAAGGTATAAGATCGATAAGCTAATAATGTGGGCTTTGCAGTTGGTGCGTAGCCTAGAGGCATCCGAAGATAAGATCGTGTGGGCCATAGATCATTGACTTTATCAGATAATAGGAGGGTTTATCATTGAATTTGTGATAGACATGACTATAATCTACAACGAAGCAAAAGATGTTTTCTCAAGGGACCTCGAGATAAGTACATCAAATCTTTGAATACCTGGATTAAGAGGCTGTTATGTGAAAAACAAGTATGTGAATACATTAATGAGTGGAACAATGCAGAGTGGAAAGGTCTACAGACGTATCGAAGGGTTAGGAAACAATCCTTTAATTTCACCTCCGTGAGCGAGCGACGGAGAGTGCGCTTAGGTTTCTCCAAGGAGTGTAATCAGTTTGATAAGGCAACGCATTCTGTAGTTACCATCCCCACTTACACCACCACTCACGTCACCTCCTTCACCTCCATCTTCACCCACACCACCTCCACCAAACTCGCCATTCAGCATGGCGACTGCGATCAAGCTACCTGTATTCAAAGGATTAGGGAACGAAGATCCATATCAATTTTGGTTCATAGTAAGAGAAGTGTTGGAAGCACTCAGGGTTACGGATGAAAACATTAAGAAGGTGACACTAGTAAGCGTGTTGCAAGATTGCGTGTTGACATGGTATATCAAGCACTCGAATGATCATCCAAATGCAGGAATAGCAGAGATCCAAATTATGTTGAACAAAGAGTTTAGCTGGCTGAAGTCAGAGACGCAGTCAATCATTAGATTTAAGGAGATCGCGATGCTTCCAGGAGAAACCCCTGGGATCTCGATCAGAGGCTGAAAATTACGATCTACAAGGCTAATATAACACTAATAGATGTGCAGCATCGCGCGTGGTTTGTGGCATCATTGACACCACACCTAAGGACGGTGCTGTCATAGTAGAAGCTCTCAACCCAAGCAGAAGCTTTGGAAATAATGATGAGGTTGCATGAAACACCAATACAGGATCTGGGGTTGGGAGTCCAACAAATCCAGCATAGCTACAAAACCTATGCTTGGAGATGCAGAGTTTGAAATAGGATAGGCCACGCCAGCCTGAAGCACATGAAGAAGTGTAGTGCATAAAATGTAAAGGCCAGGGCCACGATAAGGATCACTATCTAGTATTCGTGAACTTTTTGGCAGGAGGGGGACCAATGCCCTCGAGACTAGAGGCTTAGGTATGGCAAAGTGCGATGCTCGTGCTCTGGTGCGTGATCTGTCAGGTGGGGGGAAAACACACTATGGACAAGTGTCACCTGTTGCAGAAGTATACAAAGTCTCAGTAGCAGCTATTTTGTAATTTATGTAGATCAGTGGGCCACGATGAGTGAAACTGTTGGAGTTATGAGTTGTTGATGGATCAAACACCTGCTTACAGGATTCCAATTGAGGCATGAGGTCAGGATCTAGTCGCAGCAATAGTGCATGGTGGATTCCAAGGACGTGGACGAGGATGAGGAGGAATGGGACCCAGACGAGGGCGCAGATAGTTAATCTGCTATAATTGCAGAGGACCTGGGCACTACATGCGTGACTATATGAACTCGACTAGAATATGTTGTCTGTACTGTTATTAGTTTGATCATGAAGTGGTAGATTGTTCAATGTTGATCGCAGAAATGCGCGAGAAGGGGGTACTACAGCCTACTTCGACTCAGAATATCCAAATGATGAGGTCTGAGCCATGTGAAGAAGACCTCAACGTGAACATGGTGCTCAAAAACAGTGCGACCATAGGGGAAGATAAGGGAAAGCAACCCAAGGATGATACATGGGTTCACAAGGCTCCTACGAAGGAACCTAATTTTGACTTGGAGCATGCAAGGGAAACATTTATGAAAGTTAAGAAGAGATTCATGGAGACCTCTACTTTAGGTAGTAAGGATCAACCGGAGCCAGGAATGGATCCTTCTATGCTTACTACCTTTTTAGAGATGTGCATGAAGTTGATACGCAACAATAAGGTGGTTAAAGGATTATAGGAGTTGATAACTAGGTGTGCAGGATCAGGGGGACCCCACATAGTCTGGAAGCTAGGAAAGCATACATTGCGCACTGAGAGGGAAATGTGGTTGACAGTGCAAATTGGTGAATATAGGATGGATCAGGTCATCCTAGACCTGGGCTCAGATGTGAATGTGTTACCAAATTAGACATGGGAACGCATGCGCAGGCCCACGTTACAATGGTCTCCTATCCAATTACGGATGGTGAACTAACAAAAGATTGTGCCCATGGAAAGATTGCAAGGGGTAATAGTGGATATCGAGGGTGCGAGCACGTAGACAGACTTTGAGGTAATAGAGATTATGGATAACAATAACCCTTACCCCACGTTGTTAGGGATAGACTGGGCCACAAATATGAATGGAGTCATCAACCTGAAGAAGCGGAAAATTATTTTTGAGAAAAAGTCCCTACGCATAGCAGTTCCACTCGATCCGGCTGAAGGGGGGCACTGTACTGAACCTGTGCATGATGATGACATCAACGATGAGTTGGATTTCATATATGAGATAATGGTGCAAGACTAGGATTCAGACGAAGAAATAGAACACTGGCAGAACCGGTTGCATGAAGTAACAACGCTAAATTGCAACATGATGATTAGATCACTGCGGTGCATGAGGACCGAAGCAAGGGAACTGCCAACATATGATGGGGAGATAGGCACGGATGAATTCTTAGATAAATTCGAAAGTTTAGTACCAAAACAATAGCGGTACGGTGCGATGGAGTGGGCGTTGTGTGCAACACTTGCACGATGGTGCTAGACACACCAGAAGAAGATTGGGAGCTGGCCTGAATGTAGAAGATGGATGCACTTATGGTTTGGAAGTCCTGAGCATTGAACGAGTGCTGGGAAAGCACATCACACGCTAAGGATCAAAAATCAGAACCTGACGCAGTAACAGGAAATCGACACACACCACAATTACCCCGTGATGAATCATTCACAAAGCTACATGGAATCATGAATAGAGTTTACTAGGCGGGATGAATAGATTGGGACCTGCACGTACTAGCAGTTTGATGGGCCTATAGGACCATAAGCAAAAACCAGAGCGTGGAAATGACCTCAACAGTGTCAAGAAGAGAAGAAACTAGGAAGATAGAGAAGAATCCCGAGACCACAGTAGGGACAGGATGCAAGGACTTAGCTAAAGGAATTAGGTAGTTGCAAGAAGACATTTGGTGAGGGAGCTTGAAACTTCACGAACTTGATGATGAGTGGGCACGGCTAAGGAAGAGAAGGGTGACATTGGATGAAGAAATCAACAAACTGAGAACCAAAGTCACACAAGTGGGCCGCGAGCTACTAAGCATGCTAGGATCAAGTCTAGCCAGCCCTACTACTACATTAGAAAGAGTTTCAACCCTGCTATCATGGCTGCAACCAACTTACTGAACAAGGGAGAGTACCACACAAAGAAGAACGTGACACACTACCAAATGCAAGGTTATTTGAAGGGTGTCTGCAGCCCGGGATAGCAGGAAAATCGAAGCCTCATACCAAGGGTGAAACCACTTGACTATCTGTAGGAAGAAGAGTCTTAGTGCTCCAAGCAGTTGAAATAAGTCGCGGGACTATAAACAAGTTTGCAGGGGAGTTGTGCAAAAAGGAGGTTCCGCGCAGGGCCAGTCTGTCATAGGCATTGCGGTCGCGCATAAGGGGCTGCGCTACTGCGCAGGTAGGCTGGGAGGTGACCATTTATCTCACTGTTCATGAGAAGAGGTATAACTTTAAGTAGAAAGGACAGGGCGGCAGGCCATTAAAACAGGAGTTAAAAGCTAAATTCGGGATGATCTACCACCAATAAGGTACTGCTGACTCAGGTATGGAGGGAATGGTCGAGTTCAAATTCAAAAGTTACTATAAAATTTCATGGGGTAACTACAAAGCAACACTTGGTTGTTTGAGATTTGAGCCAATACAGAGTAGCGAGCACCAAGCTACCTTGCCACCCATGAGTATGTGACCAAAGGAATCTAGTATAGACACAATGTCGAGAACTAGAGTGTGATTCACGGAAGTTACCCCAGTGCCTTAGGTGACTCAGGAGGAGCCTGGAGAGGCAGCAGTCACACCAGAGCTACCAAAGTCCCCATGCATGCCACAACCACAAAAAAACAAATAGCTAATGGGGCGAGTCCGGGTATCACCACGAAACCAAAGAGTTAGTAAATTGTCAATGACAGTGAAGGGAAAAGATGTCACCATTGAAACAGAGGAGGAGGAGGACGATTTACAAGCCCTGATAGCCCAAATTGAGGCATAGGATGATGAGGCAGAGAATGTCTCCCAGGTACCATCACTGATAGAGTTACTTGGATACATTCCCCCGTGGAAAGGGGTAGCCAAGATACCGAAGGACTTGGAGGCGACGAAGAGTGCGCTCCAGAACCAATTCTTCTGGATGACATATGGTTTGATAGTTTGCCACTGGGACAGGTACCGAATATAAAATTTGAAGGCTAGGACCTCGCAGATAGTGAGAAGTTCTCACATTTGGTTGCAGAGAAATTACTGCAGCATAAATGGTTGCGCAGTGTGGAGAAGGCTGGGTTACTCCATCTGGGGTGGATACCCCACTACCACCACATGCCCATCACAATTTTTGTCATTTGGCAGCTACTGTGCCTAGTACATGATGGGTATCTTTGGTTGGAGGAACCAGCTCCCATCACGACCAACCTAATTCACTGAATTTCGTGGCTTCCCATTAAAGGAAGCAATCCCATAGACATTGCAGGAAAGAGCAGTGACTTGGGCCTCGCAGAAGATATGAAGGCCAAATATAAGCTAGAGAAAAGGAAGCGAGGGTATGTAATATCAAGCATCAAGGACCAAGGGGTATGCATTGCCACCCAGTTGCTAGCTGAAAAGCTCATGAGGAAATGTCACGCACACGAAGTGCCAACATCTGTAATTGCATTGGCAGAGTAGTGTGCAGAAGGGGTCCAATTCAACTGGGTGCAGTTTCTCTGCGTTGGATTTTTGATGAATTGTAGGGAAGCCCAAGAGCAAGCTAAGACGTTCCACTACGTGTGGTTGCTCTTATCCATCCTGCTAGTTTCCAGGGAGCTAGCAGTGGACAACCAGTGTCCCACCATTGAGAGGAACCTACTGGAGGCCATGAGGTACACCTCACTCTGGGAAATGAAAGACGCGATGAGGATTTGGGAGGTAAAAATGTTTGAGGCGAACTTATGAACATGGATCAACCGTAGGCTGCACCTATCCTTGACAGTATATAACAATTTACAAAGTGCAACAGAATTCAAGGTGGGTATGCATAACCTGTATATCTGGGTGTGCAAGGATCTAGCTCGAGAGTGGGTAAAGTTGTCATTCATTGCCACAGATGATTCAATCTTCGAAGTAATGGCGTCATGGTCTCTGGAGTGGTGTGCCCCAGACTTGGTAGAATTGGAAAATATTGCAGCACAGTAGAGGAAGAGGGAGACCAATTTGCATAGCACAAATCTGGTGGAGAGTAAGTGTCAGGAACAGGAAGCGGTCACAGAGTGAGAAGCAGCTGAGGCAGTAGCAATAGAGCAGATGGTACAAACCACAACTGTGTCCATTGAGGAGACCAGGGAAGGCTAGGAAATGTCCACAGAGAAGGACATATAGGGGGAGGTAGAGACACAGGAATGCACAGACCTTACAACAAAAGTGACCCAACTCAAGAGGCTGTGCACTCAGGAGCAACCACCCGCATGCAAAAAGACAAATACAATGAAGCCTATGGAGGAAGACCTTGTTGACATTAGAAAACCAGTTCGCGATGTCACTAAGGATGCTCTAGAAGAGTTGATGATGGAGCAAACAACTGTGTTGGGGGCACTCAGAAAGCAGTTGCAGGCATTACAGGTGCGGCCCCCAAGAGTGATGACACTACACCTTGCAGAAGATATAGCTAAAGCTAAGCAGATGGTGTGCACATGCATAACGAACACCCTGGTGTTACTAGAAGGCACCATCTTCGCAGAAGATGAAGGTGACATGAGGAGCTAGGGATTGAATTTGGCCGCCCTTCCTAGAGAAACTCTCTACCATCTGCAGGATGGGGTAACTAGTGAGCTTTGTGCCAGGGAGGGCCGCACTCTCCAAGTCTTGAGTAAGAAGAAGGTAAACTTAGAATAGCTCAGCCTCGTTTCCCAAAAACAGGGGTTAGAACAGGTAGTGGTGGAGGCCTGTATTAGCATTCTGAAGTTGGCTATGATGGCAACACTTCCCACCATGAAAAATCATCAACTGGCAGCTGGAGTCTGCAGGACCCAGGAGGAGGTCGTGAAGGTTCAGTTGGAGCTAAACCTATAGATCGCAGAGCTGTGACTGAAGGCATAATCCTCTACACCCCTGGAAGTCAGAGAGCAGCGTGACCACGACATTTAATCAAGGTTGAAAGATATAGAGGACACTGTACAGGACTACACAAGATTGTTGGACGAGTCACTTGTCATGCTCACTTCATTACAGGAGGACCGAACGCTGCAGCAGCTAGAGATAGAAGTGCAGGAATTGCAATAGGCCTATGACAATGTTCGGGGGATTGTACAGATGGTCACCCTTACCCAGCGATTGGCCAAGATGAGGGATGCCCAGACTCCGAAAGAACAGGTGGATGTCGCACACCAGAAAGAAGCAGGGCTTAATGCACGCATCCAACCTTGGCTCAAAGAAGCATTCATGGTCACCGCCACGATCAAGGGAAAGTTGACCCAGATGCAGGATACATCTGCGAAAAGGCAAGAGGGTGCCTCTGAAAATGATGCATCAGAGAGTTGCACACAATTGATACAACAGACAACGTAGGAATGTGTGGCAGATGTCCACAAAGCATAGAGATTGTGGGATGAACTTCGCGCGAAGATCATTGCACTGGCCAAGTGACTCAGGACAAGTCACGATGTTTGTGTTGGGGGGCTGTTGGGCAGTAGATCCCCTGTATAATGGTTTTGAGGCTTAAAGCCCATACTTTTTGGTAATATTATTGTAAAGGCTCTGCGAAGTACGCGGAGCATGAGTTGTAATGGGTCAAGTCAAAGGGTTGTCTGCCTAAAAATAATGTGAGATAATAGAAAGTAAGTCAGCCTGTCCATGGTCCATGAACCATGGGAATGTATAAATAGAGCAAGGCTCTAAGAGTAGAAGTCAATTTTTGGGAAGCTTTTGGTTCGGATCTAAAGTGTATGGGTTATTGAATGTGTTAGTTACTCTAGGTCTATAAGTCCAAGTCATGGGTTGTAGTAGTATAAGAGGCTCTGCAGCTATGTGCGCAGAGGCTTGGTAGAGTCCATAGCTATGTGCGCGGACCCCTACAACTGTGTTCATAGGGTAGGAAGTGGATTGTAACTAGAAAAAGCATTAATAAAGATAAGTATGTTTTGGAATATTGCGCATCTGTTGATCTGTTTCTGTTTATGCATCTTTTTACAGCGTACGATTGTGCGCATGTCTATTTATGTTGAATGGTAAAGGAAAGCATTAGGCCCACTTAATTTAATTCCGGATCTATAATACTAATAAGCATAGTAAAGGGTAAAGAACAGTCGCGTTCGTCATCCAATCCGCGCGAAGGTAGTTGCACTGAACAGGCAGCTGCGCGGAGGTAGCCCAATGCGTAGGACTAGTTTGCGAGCCTTCCAGACTTCATCAAGACATCCTTATGGTGCAGAAACCTGGTTCCATCACCCTACCATACTACGTCGGGTGAGACCTCAGTCTGCACTCCAAAGACTGTTGGTTAAAGGGCCAGTAGTTTCGGGATTTGCTTGGCTTAAACACTTTTGAACCTGCGTCAAGCCCCAATAAGCCAACAATGTTCAATCAAATTGTCTTCATCCTATGGTCCTCCTCCCATGGTTTTTTCTAAGGTGTATATTTGGGCAGTATAAAATTCATCTTCTTCCTCTTCTTCCAGCCATAAAGGTAAATCATGTTCTAGAGATGGCTGAGCAGGAGGGTATAGGACTAACTACTTGGACATGTGCCCATTCTTGATGGTCATATTCGTAGCTCTACAGCTGATGT
>APFE030471092.1:22339-95235 GCA_000404065.3 Pinus taeda
ACGGACTTGGGCTCCCACGTACCGTCGCGTATATATGGGGAGACTCCACTAGGTTTGCATCCTTTATCCATAGGAAGCTGTGTCTGCCGCCTTACAAGCCATAACGCACCGAACACAGCATTCGGGAAGATTGACTGTAGTACGGAAAGTCCTTGGTTTTCATACGATTGCCAAGGTGTATAAGCAGTTTTACGGATTGTCTGTTAAACGCCTTGCCTAGTTGCTCCAGAGCAGTCACTTTTTGATCCTTTTCGGACTCTGTAAAAGAAAAGGCTCTATTGAGCATTTGTCACTTCGGGCTCTTAAAACATTCGAAGGCGACTAGAGTCATCTTTCGTCCTTTTCTCGACTCTTAAAACATGAAAAGGTCAAGTTGTGTCCTAATGTCATAAAAATTTATTCGGCCACGATAACATTTACCTTGGTAGATCTTGTTTGCATTTAGTTTTGAGTAGGGTCTCTTATCATTAGTTTTCTTAGGGTCTTTGTTTGATCATCCTGGCGGATCCATCGACTCCGTCTCCTGTCCCAAGTGACCAAGGGTCTCCATCTTCTGTTGCCCCTGAGACACCGGTTTCTGACGCTCTTCCTATTGTTCCGAGTATCCAACCGTTGAACTCTTGAGCTCTAGAAGACGAGCTTTACGACTTGTTTTGGAACCTTGTTTGGGAACCCTCTGAAGAGGACTTTCCCACCACTCCTGTTGGTGTTGCATCTCCGATGGCTTCTTCTGATATGGAGGATACATCTCCTGTGTCGAGTGGGACGCCCGTTATGTCGAGTATTGATACTCCCATTTCGGCTACATCCCCAGTCATCTCTACGCCCTACACCGTTACACCTCTCGGTATCACAGTGCCGGCGCGCTACAGATCTCTGAGGGATGCTATGAACTCTGCGGCTTCCTCTTCTATGTGGGATCAAAACATCGTCCCTACCACAAGACCGTTTGTTTCCCAAGTTCACAATACTTCTGTTACAGCAGTCCCAACCAATCCGACCGTCTGTGTCGCGTCATCGACTCCAGTTGTTAGTGCCGTTACAGCATCTTCGAATGTCACTTCTACTGCAGGCCCATCTCGAGGCCCAGTACAAAGTGGTAAATCGACACATACTGCTAGAGTTTTCCATCCCGCAAGTGGTGCCCCTCCTCCTTCTGATGCTATGTTGGCAGAGGAGGCATATTCCCAATACTTGCACAATGTCTAGAACCCAGGTGGGCAAGGCCCCTATTATGATCCTGTCAATCATTATTTGTATACCTCCTTAACGGAAGAGCCCTATGTTGATGCTTTAGTTCCATATTGAGAGACCGAGTACTGAGACGACAATCCGACTCCCTCCTAAAGGGGTACTCAGAAGATCTTCTTACAATCTGAATGCTCGTGTTGCCCAGCACTATAGCATCCTAGAGGACTTAGCGCAGGCTCCGTTAGCTATGTCCACCTTAGAGGTTCTCCAGAGCTGCCCCCCCAGAGGAAGTCCCTGCTATTGGCCATCGGTCGCATCGACCCCGCGGATTCGAATCTGATTACCTTCGACCTCGAGAGCCATGTTCCTCGACTGCCTCATCAGATCGCTTTTCTCATTCATGTCGTCATCAATTCCAAAACGATCCATCGTATAGTTATTGATCAAGGTGCATCAACTTGCATTATGTCTATTGCTTGTTGGAAAGAGATCGGGTCCCCGACTCTCACGCAGTCTCCGATGACCTTGGAAGCTTTTGATGGGAGAGAATCCCGTCCTTATGGTATTCTTCAATGATTACCAATCACCTTAGAAGGGAAAACTGTGGAAGTAGAAGTTGAGGTCGTTGACGCGAATCTCACATATAACCTCCTTCTGGGCCGGAGTTGGACGTATGCCATGCATGCCGTGGCTTCATCCCTCTTCCGTTTCATTCGTTTCCCTCATCAGGGGAAAATTGTCACGGTTGACCAGCTTTCCTTCTTCACTTCCTCTTCCGAGGGAAATGTACCGTTCGTTGAACATACCTCCGTTCCTTTTGAGAGTGTGGGAGCCGGGCTCTTCAAAGAACCCGCCCTTATGGGTGTTTTCTCCCTCCCACCTCCCAACCTCGCCTCTATCTCCATGATCTCGGTTCATTCTGATCTTTGGGCCCTTCCCCCCGTCGACCAGATAGAATCGTGGGGTGAGGAGATGCCATTGAGTCCAGCCGAACTCAACTACACCGAAATTGTTGCTGCATCGACCCCTCATGTTGAACCCACTGCTTCAAGTGGGGCTCTTGACTCAGATGATTTTCCCCCTGGTTTGGAGAATACACCTCCTCGGATCCATTAAAGGAAATATTTCCTTCCGACGAGGCCATTATAGAGACTATGTCTCTAGAAGAACATCCGTGGTCCCCTCTTCACCACCGTTCCTCCTTCCTCCCTACCCTCCGGGAAACACTGCTTTGTCTCGAGCGGTTTGCTCCATGTCTCCCTTTCCAGCCTCTTTAGACGCCCATCCAGATTTATCATACATCATCTGAAGGGAATTTAGGGAACATCACGCAGACGCAACCCATCGACATCTCTGTTAAGCCAGGGATTGTCGAGAACATTTATATAGGAGTCACTTGCACTCCTGAGGAGATTCAGATATACATCGCACTTTTCCGCGAATTTTGTGATGTTTTTGCATGGTCCTACGAAGAAATGCCCGGTATTGATACATCCATTGTAGTGCACAAGATACCTACGTATCCCAGGGCCAAACCTGTTCATCAGTGTTTGCGTCCTGTGCACCCCCGTAAGGCGGCAGCTATCAAAGCAGAAGTTGAAAAACTTCTTAAAGCTGGATTCATTTATCCTATCCCACTGACAAATTGGGTCTCAAATATTGTCCCTGTAGATAAAAAACAAGGTACCATTCGCGTCATTATCGCGACATTAATCGAGCTTGCCCAAAAGACAACTACCCCACACCGTTCATTGACCAACTCATTGACGAGTGTGCGGGCAGCGAAATATATTTGTTTATGGACGGCTTCTCTGGTTACAACCAGATTAATATCGCCCCCGCTAATCAACAAAAGACGACCTTTATCTGTCCGTGGGGCACTTTTGCTTGTAAAAAGCTCCGCTTCGGTCTTAAGAATGCTGGCGCTACCTTCCAGCGTGCGATGTCTTATGCCTTCCACGATATCCGGCACATCATACAGCCTTATCTGGATGACCTCCCCACTCATTCAGATAAGTGTGCAGACCACCCATCGCATCTTCGCGAGATTTTTCTTCGCTGTCAACACTATAATATCCAACTAAACCCGCATAAATGTGTCTTCTGCGTCGAATATGGCCGACTTCTTAGGTTTATCGTCTCTCGAGAGGGCATCCGCTTGGATCCCCTTAAAGTCGAGGCAATTGTGAATCTTCCTCCCCCTGCTAATTTGCGGCAATTGCAGAGCTTGCAGGGAAAAGCTAATTTTCTAAGACAATTCATCCCAAACTATGCTGAAGTGGCAAAGGGTTTCACCCGGTTGCTTAAGCGTGACACCCCATTTCGATGGGATGCCATAGCCAAGGATTCTTTTTCTCGTCTCAAAACTCTCCTAGTTTCCGCCCCTTTATTGCAGCCTCCAAATTATCATCGTGATTATACACTATATTTGGCCGCTGCTGACACCACCATCGGTATGGTTTTGGTACAAGACGACGACGATGGCATCGAACATGTCATTTACTACCTTAGTCGCAACTTGCTAGATACGGAGACTCGATATGCATATGTCGAGAAGTTGGCCCTCGCTGCTGTTTGTGCGGTTCAACGATTCTGTCACTATATTTTGTTGCGTACTACGACGGTGATCTCCGATTGCAACCCCATGACTTACATTCTCTCACGACAATTGCTGGGGGGCAAATACTCAAAGTGGATCGTCATCCTCCAAGAGTTTGACTTGGAATTTACTACTGCCAAGTCCAAGAAATCACTCGTCTTTGCTGAACTTCTGTGTTCTTTGCCATCTGCTGCTACTTCCTCTCAGATAGAGGATTCTATTCCAGATGAAACTCTTTTCCTTATCAGCACCCTCGATCCTTGGTACGGGGACATTATTGTCTACTTGCAGACGTCCTCTTTCCGTCCCGAGACCTCGAAAGACGCGCATCGACGGATTCAACACCAAGCCCAACCATATCGCATCGTTGGGGACACCCTGTACCGTCTCGGTGTTGATTCGGTTCTTCGTCGATGCTTAACCTTCGAAGAAGCTGAGAGAGTTCTAAATGACTGCCACTCCAGTGCTTGTGGCGGTCACATGTCAGGATATGCCATTGCACAGAAAATCCTCCATGCTGGCTACTTCTGGCCTTCCATTTTCAAGGATTGCATCCTTGCCGTCCGTTCCTCTCATGAATGCCAGATTTACCAACGGAAGATGCATGCACCCCCTGCCCCGCTGCACCCCATTGTAACCATCGGCCCGTTTGCCAAATGGGGCATCGATTATGTGACCTGTAACCCTCGCTCGGCCGGGGGGCATGGATACATCATCGTTGCTGTAGATTACTTTACAAAATGGGCCGAGGTGATGCCTACATTGTCAGAAGACGGTCACACCACGGCGCAGTTTCTGTTTAACCATGTTATTTCGTGGTTCGGAGTTCCACAAGCCATTGTCACTGATCACGGAAAACATTTTCGTAATCATATGATGGTCGAGTTAACAACCCAGCTAGGTCTTAGGCATGATAGTTCGACTCCGTACTATCCTTAGGAAAACGGTCAAGTGGAAGCCGTGAACAAGGTCTTGGTCACGATGCTTCAAAGAACTGTTGGCATGCATGAGTCTAGTTGGCATTTGATGTTGTTCTCCGCTTTGTGGGCCTACCGTACCTCCGTGAAGGACGCCACCGGTTTCACTCCTTTTCAGTTAGTATATGGACTGGAGGCGACCCTTCCCATTTTGTGTGAGATTCCTTCACTGAAATTAGCCGTCGAGTTACTCCCCGATACTACTCCTATAGAAGAGCAGCTTCTTTACTTGGAACGACTGGATGAGACACGTCATCTAGCCTCCCTAGCTATTGAAGCTCAAAAGAAGCGAGTGAAAACTCACTTCGATAACATTGTTAACCCCCGCTCTTTCATCGAGGGAGATCTAGTACTGCTCTACGATCAAGCTAACGATAAGCTGGGGCCAGGAAAACTCGAGCCGATGTGGCATGGGCCCTATATTGTGAAAAGAGTTTTACAAAAAGGTGCCTATGAGCTTATAGATTATGAAGGTAATCCTCTGGACAGGCCCCGAAATGGGCTTTATCTTAAGAAATATTACGCCTGAGTCCAGGTTTCTGTACATGCGTATGCTTTTAAGAGTGTGTTGTGTGTGCGTGTTTATTTAGCTTTTATCTCAGTGTGTCGGCGTGATTGCCGGTTATTGTGTCTTTTGCTTCTTGAACAGATGTCTGGATCGCCTTACGTTGGGTTCGCTGATGGTGCTTCCCGCAGTACTCGCAATCTGTCATCTGCGGCATGGGTGATCTACGATCCTCATGGTGAGTTAGTAGATATTCAAGGGGTGTGTCTGGGTTGTACAACGAACAATGTGCTGAATATAGTGCTGTAATTGAATTATTAGCCGAGGCAATTAACCTCGGAATCCGCACATTGGTTGTAAACTTAGATTCTCAACTTGTAGTCCCACCAGCTCAACGGATGATATTCTGCAGAGATCATCGCATTTTAAGGTTGTATTTATGTGTTAAGTTATTGGAAAGAGATTTTGATTACATTACTTATCATCACATTCCAAGAAGACTTAATGCAGTAACCAATGCACTAGCTAACTATGTATTGGACAGACATTTGCATAATATGTAAATCAACATGATACAAGAAGCATAAAATACAATAATCCATAACACCATGTATATATATATATATATCGTGTGGCGCACTGAGGCGCTCAAAAAATAAAGGTACATGTCTGATAGAGTCTGTGTTCTCCGTACATCTGAGACACATGTCTCTCAAAAAATATGCAGAAAATAAAGCCTAGGAGTCTAAGCACGGTGTTTCTCATGATAGCACATCACCGCTCGCACCAATCGTCTCAGCAGGTAGTGGACACGAGTCGGCACCCCTACTGTGTGCCTCTAATAAGCGAAAGGCACATCTACCAATCTGGCATAACCGGGAATCCCTTGGGCAAGTCCCTCGAGATTCTGTATTAGCTCCTCCCCCACGACACCTCCTGCCTGAGGGTCGGCTGCGGGTTGGCCTCTTCGCGCTGTAGGGGATAGCCTAGCTGGTCGCTCTGGGCCCACATCTGCATATACATATAATCATCATTAGAACAAGCATGTATTAAAAAAGACAAAAAAAAATGAAAAACATTAAAATCAAGGAGTTCATACCTAACTCCTCCTCCCATTCCTCCCCCTCTGGTAGTGGAAGGTCTGGGTCCCCCATGAAACTGGTTCCTGCATAAGGCCAATCCTGGATCACGATCAACTGTCGACGGAGCCATATGAAGAACTCAGGTTGCCATGACATCTCCTGGCCTCCTCCTCCTCTGGGCATCAGTGCTGTTCAGCGAGCCATTCTAGGCTCTTGTGGCAATGGATCTACCACCACGGCTCTCTGGATCTGGAAGAGTGGTATTCACTCCAGGAAGAACGATACCATGATCGAACCATATGTAAATTGTTTTGTGTCCGCTCGCATGCAATTTGTGAGCTGCCTCTTGATATTGGTAGTCACGGCTGTAGCCCAGTTAAAGATGGTCGGACTGAGGCATTCAGTCGCAAGTATCAGGAGGTTCTTGCTGGTCTCGTGGGGCGCTTGTACCCCAGTTGGACGTGTGATGGTGAAGAGAATGGCCTTCAGAGTCAAATCCCGAATAGTGTTGATTAACACCTTGGCACTCCGCTGCCCGAATTGTGCTTCTGGGCACACTCGAGCTTTTACTTCACCAACCTTCTCCCCGGAAGGTCTACTACCAGTCAAAATAGGAACAGCCCCTCTCCGTGACAGTCCCGTGATGGAATATACATCAGAGACCTCAAGCTCTAAGGTCTGGTTCCGTAGACGAAACACTTGGTCGTCCACGTCCCAAGCATCAATGATAAACTGGAGCAACTCAGGTTGCGACCACATGTATGATGTGAGGAAGAATTTTTTAAGGCCACAATCCCTCAAGGCGTTCATGCACCCTTCATCCTCAATTGCTGAGGCATCCACAATGTCATGTTCTCTTTCTTTTCATTCTACTACCATTTTGACCTGTTTCCTACACCCACAAGGACAAATTTACCTTCATTAGGACATTGGACAATTTATAATCCAGGGAAATTTAAAATTGAACGGGTAAATCTAAGCGGAAATTTAGGTCGCACGGTTGGCACGACTGTTTTTAAAACAGTCGTGCTAATGGCGCAGCTCCCTTGGGTACTTCACCCCATTAGCGCGGGTCCACGCCGGATACCCGTGCCAATGGGGCGAAGCCCTAATTTTGAAACTCCCCCTTGCTGGGGCTCAATCAGGAACCAAATGCACAAAAAATAGTAGAAAAATGGAGCTGAAGGAAGCGCCTCTTACCTGGAGCTGACGAGATCGTGAATGGTTGCACGGATTTGTCGTATTTGCCGCCTGATGTTTGCCTCCCAAATGGACCCTTTTCACTCTTCAAGAGGTAAATAGTAAAATTAATTCTATTTTTACATTTTCACCCTATTTATAAGCTTTTTAACTCATTTCTTGGGTTTAGAAAGGTTATTCTTGAATATTTTAATATATTTTTGGTCAAAAATGGGTTTTACGTTTACTTCTTGTGCAGCGACAGGTTTTTTACGCAACTTCGATGGTGAAACGAGTTGTATTTTATACTTTTTCGGACTCGGTAAATACACGAAAAAGTCACTATGGAGTCATCTTTTAGCTCTTTTCTGACTCGCTAAATGTGAAAAGATTTCCGAGTTATTCCTCTTGACTCGTTAAACGTAAATAAGAGGCGGTCATTTTTAAAATCTTTTTCCGACCGTATAAAGAATGAAAAGATCGTCGGACCTTTGTCGTTTAAGGTTCGTTAATGGGAATGAAACGACGTGATATCGGTCGCTTTTTTACTTTTTTGGATCGATGTCACTATTTACGAAAAGTACTCCTCGGTCGTAATGATCGGGCGGTTCTTTCGAGCATCATTTTATACTTTTTCGGGCTCGAGAGACACAACTTTACGAAAAAGGACACCCCTGGAGTCTTCTTTTCGCTGTCTTTTCAAATTCTCTAAACATGAAAAGACGTCGAGTTCTTCCTTTGTCAGACTTGTTAAAACTTAATGACATCGGATTACGTTGAAATGACGCCTCTCAAGCATATGCTATCCCCATCAAGCTTGCCATCCAAAAATAACCGGGGTACGCGCCAGAAATGGTGGGGGAATAAAGGAATCATAATCGTCATCATCGGCAGTATGTCGCTCTTGAACATGGCACTTTTTGCATTCGTGCCTGGGTGGGGACATCTCATCTCGCTTCACATTTGCCTCCATGGGTTTGGGTTATCCTATTTGACCATTCATTTTCTCATCATCTCATCATCATGACCCCTGATCATTTGACCTCAAATACTGCCAAATCCGTCATTGTGCCGCCGATATGTTCAATAGAAGTTGACCTCTACAATAATACTCAACCTCCCTCCGATATCTCACACAAAACATATTGTCTCTCTCTGTCTCGTGTTGATGATGTCGGAAACATTATGGCCCACCTTCGATCAAGATCACTTCCTGTCGACTTCAACTCATTATCCAGGAAGGTGACCAAGGGACTCCCTTCAGGTACCTTAGATCCTGCATGCCTCAATGGCAGGTTCTTCGTGTTCGACATGAGGTTTTCATCATTGGTCTCCGATCGGATGATTCTACGGGTGTTCGACACCGGCTCATTGATTCACACACCGTGGATTGTGCCTATCGTACCTTGAGGACCATCGTCATTATTGGTGGCACCTCTCGTGTCTATTAACAGTTTTCATCATTGACTGGTAATCAGACGATGTTCATGCATGTTCGACTTTGACTCCTATATTCACATGCTTGAACTTGTACTATGTTCGGGTCGAGTTGGAGCGTAAGACCCCGGATTGTGCATATTGAAATCTGGGTTGCATTTTGTGGATTATTGTAATCATTACATGACTCATTCATTGGATGGCTACGACCATACCTGAGTCCATTCATAGATCCTCATCGGATGGCTGCGTCCATGCCTGGGATCCAGTTTTTATATATACTCTGTTAGGGATGGCTCCACCCATACCACATATATATCATGTACTTGAGATATCAGTTGTACTTCTTTTCGCAGGTTCTCTGGCGGTAGTGTTTTCAATCACACATGTTCTTGTAAAGCACTTCACCCCTCTCTCTCTCAGGCCTCATGCTTTAGGGGGCATCTGTTACACAGTAATTTGTCACCGTTTTTCACCATCCCTGTTACCCCTCTCCTGCATCTTGGAGAACACGTTCCGGGACTTGTGAGAAGTGACAAGACTTGAAACCAATTGCATCATTCACCTCTGAACATGAGCTTCATATGCCCTGAAGACATCTCCTGCTCCTTGCCCTTAAAAACAATGCTTTTTACATTAGCGTTGGTTCACTGTGTCATGCCCGCGCCAATGGGGAAAATCCTATTAAAAGGGCACGCCATTAGCGCTCTGTCCCAGAGTCGCAATCGCGCCAACCTTTTTGGGAAAAGTTTTTAACCAATCAACCTCTGAAAGTTCTCTCCAACTCATTCACCAACTGAATCTATGTTAAGTGAAGATGGTTTGGCTTCGAATCTCCTTGAATGGGAAGTAGTTTGCCACCATTCCATAGAAGTTTCCAAGTGATGAAGCCAAATCCATTATTGTTGTGATTGACCTTATCTCTTCCTTTTCCTCTATAAAAGCTTGTCTCCATGGCTTGAGCAAGCTAGTTCTGACTCTAGTGGCAATACTTGTGCTGAAAGGAAGATATCAAAAGATTGGAGTTGCAAGAGCCTTGTTTGTATCCATAAGGCTTTACCTAAGTAAGGAGACTTTGTCACTAAAGAGAGAGAGAGCTTGTCCCTCACCCCTTCAAGCTTTTGCAAGACTTGTGTAGCTGAGCACCCAGCCAAAGGAGGACTTGACGTCAGGACGCTGGTTGTATTCTCCTTTGTTGATTATTAATAATAGATGACTATCATTATGGTTCCATTCTCGTTGTTGTGATGATTAATGTTGAATTATATCCTTCCTGACTGATGTATAATTGCATATATTAGATTTCACGCTTGTGTTTGTGTTGTTCTCTTTGTGTGCAAGTGTCCATTCACGTGGATAGTGGAGGATTGTGACCGGCCAAGGAAAAGGAACGTGGGCGACGTCTCTTCTACAAACGAAAGCGTTGGATCTCAAGTAGGTCTTCATCACCTACCTTTTATTTGCAATTAGGAACTTGCATGATAGCATTGTTTGATTGTTGCTAGACCCGTTCTGGGCTAGTAGGGATCACCTCTATCCGTAGAGGGGATTTACCTCTCCAACAGCTCTGATTATATTATGACCCCTTAGACTCCTATATATAGAAAGGAGGTCTTATCATTTGTATCATCTAAGAATTGTTCATTTGTGTAATGTAAAGGAGGTTGTCCCCTCGAAGAGGCTGAATTCTAAAGCATTGATCTATCTTTTCTATCTTTTTGTGAGTTGGTTTCATAACATTCGCATGTTGACTAAGTGGCCAATCGAGCACTGAGACCTTCCCTCAGAATTGGGTGGTCGTGCTAGACCAACTGGCTAGAGAAGGAAGACTATGCAACTTATCCAGCATACTAGCTCATCAGCTGAAGGAGCAAGTCATGAAGGCTCGACAATCACCTGAAGGCATGCATGCATATATTTACATGTCCACCTACATTCTAGATGCATTCTATGCCCACCATGAGTTCTCGAGCTTAGAGTGGGCATGGTCACCAATGGATACTGTTGGGAGCACATATTTCAAGCTATTCTCTGAGTGAAACTTCAAAGGAGTGATCATACGGTTGTCCGACCATCTTGTCACTCTAGTGTATAGGTTGATATTCGAACAAGATCCACCTTGCATGTTAGAAGAAGCAATGAGGGCATTTTTAGGCATTGCATATTGGTATGCCTCATCAGAAGACACATTCATCCAAGTTTTCAGTGCGGAGAATCCTCCGCATGTTCTGCCAAAGTTTGCTTCAGACGTTCTTGTCATGCAGGAAGTAGTGTATCATATCTCAACAAGATTAACAGCTAGGTTGCAACAGAAGAAGAAGGCACCTTAGCCCACTCTCCCGTTGTGGATTGGGTTATATGAGATCCGAAGTGTCAAGCAAGAGGATGTCAAAGCTAAACAAATGAGGAAGTACCTATTTTACCTTTGAAGCTTCAACCCATATGACCCACATTGCATTGAGAAGGATCATTGCATGAGAGTTCAGTTCAATTAGATCCCTGGGGCATTTCATTGGGTCGAGGAAGACTCATGGAGGTATTTTTACCATTACTCCAGACCTAATGAATAGGGTGGTTTCACCATAGAATGGTTAGCACGATAGCATGAAGCAGCGCCACGGAGAACAGCAGCAGTAGTAGTAGCAGCAACAATAGAGGTAGCAGAGCCAAGCATATTTGTGCATGACAAAGGGAAGAGAAATATTGTCGATCGCGTGGAGGAGGAACAAAGCTACAAGTTTCGAGAAGATCCACTAGTAGAGCAAGCAGCTAAGGCTATTTAAGCAAATAGGCAGTAGCGCAATAGGTGTATCATGCAAAGGCAGAGGGAGAAGAAGAGAATGGAAGAAGCATAGACACAAGTTGAGAGAGAAACTTTGAAGAGAACAAGATTTGTGCCAACAGGAGAGTGAAGCACAATAGCAACAGACATTGCAGGGGCCACATCATGTGCAGACAGATGAGGCAGCACCTGTACAGGTAGTTGATTCTTCTTAATAGTTGGCATCAGCCGAATAGGGTGAGCCCTCGTAGGGGCAAGACTTTGCTCATGAGATAGAACAGGCTCTTGAACAATTGGATTCAGACATGGAGCAACAGGAGTTGGAACAAGATACCAACCTCATGCATCATCACAGAGAGTTCGAATCGCCTGCTTCAATGCATCCAGATGATCAGCAAGTCTCGAATGACCAAGGAGGCACAACAATCCTTGGTGGTCAGTCGGAAGTAGAGATGCACAACAACTCCTTTGATGAATCTCAACATAGAGTTGTGCATCCACAGAGTACTAACTCTAGAGGACCGAACATCCACTGTGCAAGTTGAAGAATAAGTGATCATGGTCGATGTGCACAAGGACCTATTTGCTTTGGTTGATGTAGCTAGAGTGTATGCCAAAGCCACTAGTTCTAGTGTTCGCTTCCTCATAGCTAAGAATGGGTGAATGGCGAAGGAACTACATGTGGCCAAGCAGGAAGGAGACTTGGTGACAATGTCCACCTGAGTTGAACTAAAGAAGGCAGTACTAGATGAAGTACTATCCTTGGACACAGTCACACAAGCATTGTACTCCAAGTTTGGTATTGTGCATCAAGCAATTGTTTATATTCATAGATGGCAGCATCGATGTGTGAGAAGAGCTCGCATCTTGAAGAACATACATGTTTCCATTGACAACATGCAGACATGGATGATGAAGTACAAGGGAGCCCTACTTCCTTTTCCCAAGATGATGAAGGCCAATGTGGTTGAGCTGCAAGCATGTATTCGAAGTTAGATCTGAAACTATGAGGACCTATCGCAACTCATCACTAGCATACAGGCTTCTAATGCATGAGTATTCAAGAGCATGGAGGTTGTGGTGCACACACATGTGATTCCATCACTTGGGGCTCTCACCCAAGTGAAGACCAAGAAGCAGGTCCAACAGGAGCTTGACTCGTACTTCGACGAGTTGATGCACATCGCCACCAATCCAGACTTGCCTATTAGTGCAAACATCATGCGCAAGTATGTTGTTGGTCCAGCCACATTGAGGAAAATGATGCGCATGCTTTCAAATGAGTTGGATAGAGGAGCCCGAGCAGTGTACTCAAATGCCATGGAGACAAGGTTCAGGTTCCAGACGGATTTCACAGTGGAACACACAGATACTATCAAAGAATACCAATCTTGGTACCAATATGTTACTGTTGATCAGCATGAGGATGTCGAGCAGTTGGACTTCTATAGTTGTCTAAGTCAGAATGGTGTCTAGTTTGGCTTGTTCAATCCATTGTTCACATGGGTACATGTGCATTGTAATGTTGAGTCATGTCAAGTGTAAGTCAAATGTCAAGAGTGAATGTAACAATCATAGAGTAGGTGAAGAGTCATGAGGGTAGTTGAACGGTCACAAAGGGGAATGTCAAGGGTAACCCCACCCTTTGCTATAAATAGTCTCTCATAACTCATTTTATGGGCTTTTTTGTCAGCCAAGCTTCCACTAAGACTATCTTGAAGAAGGCTTGGACAGTATTGTGACACGCCTTGGCTTATCCACTGCACGGAGCCAGTACATCTCTTTGAAGGAGCAGGTGGATGTGGTTGTAGCATTCCATTGTTGGGGCTAGCAGGTTTACATGGTGTATTGTATGATTGTGACTTACACTTCTTTAATAATAATAGCTAGCACATTTTCATGCATATGTTTGTAGTTCGATTGTTCCAGTTGCCTTAATGATATATATTGTTTAACATACGTACTTGTATATGAACTAGTTTGCATGCAATTATATGAATCTTGTTGTTAATGTGTTTCTTATGTTGTTAATGTTGTCACCGTCCATGTCGACTGCTCTACCGGACATCAGACAAACCTCTCTCATGAACCTTGCTATATCAACCATCACACTTGTCTCGGACTTATCCATGAGTGTTGTTTGTGTTATCTTACCTTGTATGTTGTGACTACCGCATCCAAGTGGACTACTCCACCAGAAGCTATGCATGTACTTTGTGTGGTGTGTTCCTAATTGAGTCGAGATTGATCCCCTTCAACCTGGAACTCACCTTCACCTTCCCCTCCCTTAGAAGTTTTGGAACCTCTCGTACACATTCCTTGACTCTCTGCATCAGTCACACCCTTGATACTGATAGAGTTATCTTACTTGCCTCTATGTGACATCGTGGTCAAGGCATTACCTTACGACCCACTATTGGGACTCCTACACCAAAATATCTGAGGTATAATTGGGACTTCTTACCAGGGAGATCCCCTTGACATGTTGGTGGGTCCAACACCGTCAACAAAATTTCAGAGGCATCAGAGAAGATAAGTTGACTTGGGGTGAGTTTGAAGGGCTCTTCAGGAAGAAGTACCTATCTAAGAGATATTATGATGGAAAGGCACAAGAGCTCTATGAGCTCAAGATGGGTTCCATGACAGATGAAGAGTATACAACCAAATTTCTAGAGCTTTTGAGATATGTGCCCAATCTCAAGGAGGAGAAATCAAAGATCCAAAGTTTCATTAGTGGGTTGCCATTATCATTCAAAGATCGAATTGAGTTTGATGAAGCTTTGTCATTAGAGGGAATTATCAAGAAGTCAAAGCATTGTTATGAGCAGTCAAAGTGTAAGCCTAATTTCAAGCATGACTGGAAAGGTAATGAGAAGATGAAAGGGAAATGGTCCAAGAAGCAAGGAATATCTCAGGATGTAGGTGAGAAGTATCATGTAGCCCCTCATAAGATGTTTAAAGAAATTGAGAAAGGACATGGGTCTCAACTTGGAGAGCAATAGAATAAAGGCAATGGTAGGGAACCATTGAAGTGTTGGATTTGTGCTAAAGACCACTATAAGAAGGATTTTCCATTGTACTAGGGTGGTAAGGCACAAATCTAAAGTGCTCGGGAGGCACATACAATTGGGGATTTTGGTCAAAGAATTCCCTGGATCTATGTAGCACTTGATAACAGGAAGGAAGACCATTAGGAATCTATTATTGAGATGGAAGATAAGATTTGTGATCAAGTTGTTTCCATTTTGATTGATCCTATATCTAATTTAGCTATGTTTCCATTTTGAATAAAGAAGTGCATGTATAATCTTGGTTGGTGTAGTTGACTACAGGGACTAATCCAAAATGGATCTAGAATAGACTTCTAAGTCTAAAAATCTTTCTCACAGAGAAAAATGAAAGTCAAATAATGCTCTTGGAAATAGTCCCATTGCAGAGATCTCTTCATTCTAAATCTAATGCAATTTGAATGGGCTAAAATGGACTTTGGATGAAGAAGTTATTGTAAAAAGAAGTTTGCCCATTGTCCTTAGAAAAGGCAGGCAAATCCTTATTAAAAGGAGCCTAAGGCTTTATATGCAAATATCGCATTGCAAATAACCCAAGGGGAAGGACCCGTAGCATTGCGAAGGGCCGTTGACAATGCAATATGCCGATAGCAATACACCGATGCGATCGGCGATCAATGATCGGGGAACCAATACAAAGGGTCGTTACATGTGACATATGCCGATGCGATGGGCCAATAGTGACAACACCAATAGAGTGATTGCTGAATCTCCGATACAAGGGTCGTTGCGACTAGAAACATGTGATTGCGATATGCAATCAACGATTAACGATTAGCATAAAGGAGCCATGCCAATGCACATGCGATTACGATATACGATCAAGGCATGGACCCGATAGGTTAATGGACACGATTTCATAAGTTTTGAAATATGGAATTACGGGATTTTCAGTGTATTCCCGTGTATTGATGTTTTTGGCCATTTTTGGAGTTTCAAGCATTCCTCCTGTGCGATTGTGATTGCAATGACAGGACGGACCCAAGAGGGATATAGATGTGATTCTATATTATTTGAAGTTCGGTTAAACGCTTAATGATGTGTTTTCACCAGTTCTCCCTGTGCATTGTGTTACATGTTCAAACGCGGAATTTCTACCAGAGGAAGGCTGAATGGTTGGGTTTCTGATGCCCACTGATTCATTTCCATGAGAAACTGATTCTTTTCTGAAAACATTCGGTCTTCGATGATGGAGGCAGACTGTAACTGATGTGTTTTAAACACACAGAGAACACAGTTAACAAGGGATGCTTCAGTGAATGCATGAGCAGAGTAAGGATATTGGGGAATTCATTGGAAGGCCCAGTGAATTCTCAGACGCCAGAGAAAGCAGAGCACTTAACAGAGCATAGCCACCACAGGTTGGAAAGGCTGAGATTCACTTGGGGGTCAAGCGAAACCAAAATCTCATGAGAGCCAGAGCTGAGAGAACAGGAAAGAGATCAAATGATCCAACTATTGCTGGTGTCTAATGTGTGCTGAAGACAGAAGGAGTTCCAAAGATAGTAAGAGAATTCTAAGGGAGTTGGTGCAAGCTAGAGCTCAAGATAGCTCAAAGCGTTGATTGATGGAATCTAGTCCAGAGAAGCCTAGATCTGTTTGCAGAGTATGGACAACCAGTGGGATAAGATGGTATTCTAAACCCATAGGTTCAGTTGTAAACCAATGGAGTTGAGCATGGAGCTTGTAAAAGAATTCAGCCATAACCCTGAAGAGCCTAGTCGAGTTGACTAGATCTCAAGGAGACGTAGCCCAAGATATGAGGGTGAACTCCATATTATATTGTTGTCTTATGTGTTTGTTTATTTGCTGTATTATTTATTGTTACATGTATTTAAATATCAGCATAAGAAACATAACTTAAGGCATTACATAGTTTAAAGGCAAACACAAGCATACACTTATTTCAAGCACTTTTAATTCCGTAATTGGTTAATCATAAGCATAGATCTTGGGAATATATAAGCTTTGGAGTGGGAGAGGTTCTTGAAAGCTTGACAAGAAGCCTTTAGGTCCCCATTTCAGACGAGGTGGTATCAGAGCTTCAGGTTGATTAACCCCCACTTCAAAGAAGGTTATATCAGCGCTGGTTATACTAGAGTAGGTTGTATCATGAAGCAAGTTGTATCATGATGCAAGTGGTACCAGTATATGCTTGTTTGACTTGAAAGGTGTTCAAACAGTAGCAAGGAATTTGTTGTTTGATTGTTTGTAAACTGATTTTTGTTTGAGTTTGCAGAGGTGAAGGGAAAGCTATTGATAGCTAAGTCCAAGAGAGGACAAGAAGGAAGAAGGGTTGAAGGCATTCTTCTCATCCCAAAGGACCTCAAAGAAATCCTTGAAGCACAAGAGGTTTGTTGTAAAAGGTTGCTTGAATAAGCTCTTTGTTAATCTTTTTTGAAGTTCTTTTGTTCATTTTGATAATGACAACTTCTACAAGTGAGTCTTCAAATTCTTCTTTCTTCACAAGATTCTTTGATGAATACATGAAGAAAGACTTATTCACCATGATGGATATGGTCAGAGAAATGTATGAGGATGGAAGGAAGAGCATCATACTTAGAGAGCAGTTGAATTCCATGAAGGAAGAGAAGCAGTTGCTTTCTACCAAACTGCAGGAAATGGAGAGACAACTTCATATTGCAAATATGAACCTGAAAAGGATGCATGAGTTGGAGACATAGCTCTTTGTTGCAAAAGAAGCCTTAGTCAAGCATCAACTTGAAGAAGAGGTAAATAATTCTAGTTTGTCTTCAATTTCCTCTAAGAATGTTTATATTGGTTCTTTTGAAAAGCATACCAGAGGCATAGGTTCCAAGTTTATGTCCAAGACGGGCTATGAAGGAAAAGGCTTGGGAAAACATGCACAGGGTATTGTTGAGCCAATAATAGTTGAGGAAAGGCCTAAGTATTTGGGTCTTGGCTATGGACAAGCTTATGGAGAAAGTTCCAAATATGCCATGAAGGCCATTGAAACAGTTCCAAGAAGGAGTTTCATTGCAAGTCTTCTACCTCAAGATTGTGAAGATTGTATTCTTGGGGAATGCAATACTGTGAAGCATACTTTGCAGAAAGAAGGTGTAAATCAGCATACACTTGAACCAGAGAGTTGTGGAAACTCTGAAAGCCTTGAAGAGGTTGATGGTGTTCCAAAGGGAGCCACTTCTTCATTCAATTCACCTCCTCATGAAGGCAATAAAGGTGAAAGAGAAAGGTATAAATTTGGTTCTATTTATATTCCTTTTGATTATGTAAAGCATGATAAATTTCCATATAAGCATGGGAAAATAATTGCATGTTCCTTTTGTGGTTTGGATGACCATAGTGTTTCTAGATATTGGAAGAGAATGACCACATACAGGAAACTTTTGAAGGAAAGGAAGCAAAACGCCAAAGGTCCATCAGACAAGGAAAATCATATTTGTCAAGAAGATGCGCATGTGTTGCACTTACTCCCATAAGCAAGGACATGTTGCTGCAAAATGTTGGACTTTGAATCCAGCGATGCTTCCACAAAAGTTGAAGAAGGTGGAAAGAGAAAATGGCAAGAATGGAAAGAAAGATTCCATGAATGATGTGTTTAAAGATGATTCACATGTTGTTGTTGATGTGCAGACAAAGGAAGGACCTTTGAAATGGATTGGAAGAAATGATTAGAGTTCTTATCCAATTAAGATTGCATGTCTATTTATATATAATGCATCCATTTGCATTTCTCTGTTAATGAGATGCAAGTTGCAGGTTTTTACCAAGAAGATGAAATGAAAATGTTGAGTAGGAAACTCACTTTATTGCTGCAACGTTATGTTCATTTTAGCTTCGAAAGTATAATGTACTTAAGCAAAATTTGAAGGATGAAGTGCATGCATAAGCATGATATGCATGAACACAGGGATGTTAATGATTTCCTTGTATTTAAACATGTATGTGTGATTAACTTGAAGGGTTGATTACTTTGTTGTAAACATGCATGTAATGTTAATGTTGACTTGGAAAAAGTTGATTTGGTCTCCAAGATGGAGATAATGATGAAGTGTTTCATCTTTGGAAAAGCATGTAGAAAAATATGTAAAGACATGCTTGAGTTGAAGGGTCAATTGTTTTAAAGGCATGTTTTGTTGGCTTGTTATCTAGTCAATCATTTGTATGCAGATGTAAAGACATGGAGGTGTTCACAAGATGTGAAATCTATTTATTTTGTTGAAGTAGGAGGTTAAGCCATCCAGTTGTTGTTTGTAATCCTATTTTTTTTTTAAGTTGTTTTTGACAGTGTGTCAAACTAGTACAAATGAAAATTTTGTGAAGCAGATGTAACTTTACATTGGTTTGAGCCACCTTGGATCAATGATCAAGGAAGAGAAGTTCAAACTACCTTCTGTAACCTTCTCAGCAGGAGTTCAACAGGAAGTCAAGGAGGAAGACAGTTCTTCCTAGGAGGAGAAGCACATCTAGGAAGGGAGTGTTCAAAGGCTTTGGTTCAGAGGCACTATGCAAGGCAAGTGTATGGAGGCTGAAAGAATAAGGTGAGGTACTCTCATTGACTGTTCAAATTAGTATATCAGTCTTTTGAGTCCAAAAGCTTTTTAGTGGGAAGGTGTGATCCAAATTGGATCTAGAATAGACTTCTAAGTCTAAAAATCTTTCTCACAGATAAAAATGAAAGTGAAAGGATGCTCTTGGAAATAGTCCCATTGTAGATATCTCTTCATTCTAAACCTAACACAATTTTAATGGGCTAAAATGGACTTCGGATGAAGAAGTTATTGTAAAAAGAAGTTTGCCCATTATCCTTAGAAAAAGGAGGCAAAACCTTATTAAAAGGGTCGTAAGGCTTTATATGCAAATATCGCATCGCACATAACCCAAGGGAAAGGACCCATAACACTGCGAAGGGACATGACAATGCGATATGCCAATGGCAATACGCCGATGCAATCAGCGATCGGCGATCGGGAAACCAATACAAAGCGTCATTACATGAGACATACACCGATGCAATGGGCCAATAGTGATAGTGCCGATAGAGCGATTGACGATCAGTGACCAGTGAATCCCTTATATAAGGGTCGTTGCGACTAGCGACATGCAATTGCGATATGCGATTGACGATCGACGATCGACACAAAGGAGCCATGCCAATGCACATGCGATTGCGATATGTGATCAAGGTGCAGACCCAATAGGTTTATGGATGCGATTTCATAAGTTTTGAAATCTAGAATTATGGGATTTTTAGTGTATTCACGTGTATTGATGTTTTTGGCCATTTCTAGGGTTTCAAGCATTCCACCTGTGCGATTGTGATTGCGATGATATGACGGAACCGAGAGGGATATAGATGTGATTCTATATTATTTGAAGTTCGATTAAATGCTTAATGATGTGTTTTTGCCAGTTTTCCCTGTGTATTGCGTTACGTGTTTGAACGCAGGATTTCTACAGGAGGAAGGCCAAACGGTTGGGTTTTTTGTGCTTGCCAGTTCATTTCCATGAGAAACTAATTCTTTTGTGAAAATAGTCGGTCGTCAATGATGGAGGTGGACTATAACTGATTTGTTTTAAACACACAGAGAACACAGTTAACAAGGGATGCTTCAGTGAATGCGTGGGCAGAGTAAGGATGTTGGGGAATCCATTGGAAGGCCCAATGAATGCTCAGATGATGGAGAAAGCAGAGCACTTAACAAATCATAGCCACCAGAGGTTGGAAAGGTAGAGATTCACTTGGAGGTTAAGCGAAACTAGAAGCTCATGAGAGTTGATGAGCCCCAAAAATGGGTAACTTATTGGGCTCATTTTGCCTATTATTCTCGATTAATCCATCATTCTTCATAGTTCTATGCATGATTTTGAATATATTTATGCTAATTGAATGAATGAGAATAGTCACTTGACCACAAAGTCTAATACATGCTTATTGCAGATTTTTGGACATCTTTTGGACCAAGGTCAAGCATTTATGAGCAAGTTGACAGCCAAATACGAAGGAACAAGGCTGAGGATTTGTAGGAAGGGTGTCTCCAACACTAAATGACCCCTTCCTTGAGTTCACCACCATCAGCTCGGAGTTCAACAGCCCACCAAAGATAATTTCAAGGGGCAGCCGAGCAAATTTTGTGAATTGGTTGATTAACTACAGTTTTGATCAGCCAAGGTCCTAAAGTTAAGGAGGGTTGTTGGGAGTCCTCGTGGTGCATAAGTAGGAAGGCTTCAAGCCTTGGTATTTTATCTATTGAACAATTGTTTTTCAAACTTTAGTGCAGCTCTGCATTTCAGCTCATCTTCGAGCTTTTACTGTAAACAGTCTTGTGACATGATTATTTTTTGAGTAATGGAGATAAATTTCACTTTGTACTAGCTCTGAGATTCCTTAGGAGGTTTTAGCTCTTATGGTTGGGCCCAACCCAAGTGCCAATACCTCCTTTGTGTACTTTTATGTGTCTTTGCTGCATTCATAGAATAATTTCTATTATTTAGGTTAAGATCTTGCTTTGCTACTTAGGTTGTTTTCAATGATTAAAATAGATTTTCATACTTTAGGTTGATTTGATAGTTTGATAAAGGAAAATATCTACAAAAATGCCATCAAGCAATCCTTGATCCCATCTCTCCCTCCTTAGGACCATGAGCTGAGACCAAGGCATACTTGCTGCCACAAAAACATTGTTTTTGCCTTTCCATGCAATTGCTAGTGTTAGATTTTTAGTTGGAAAAGTTGATACCAGTTGTACTTGCATGTTTAAGATCTATCCTTGCTTAGTTTCCATAGTTATATTGTATGATTTCCTGTCTATAAACTTCTATTCATCACGTTTCTGGTTTTTAGGTCAGATTAGGTCAAAATAGCTAGATCTCTGGTTTTCCTAGTCTTTATTCGATCAATTTTGGAAAATAGTGTGCAGAACACCTATAATACATCCATGCCTAACCTTCCTTCATCATACAACCTGCTCCAACCCCTAATCCAAGATTCCTTCCCTTCATTTGCCACACTTTTCCAATTTTCCCTAATTTCTACATTCTTGTGCAACATTGCTCCCTCCATCCTTGCACAAATCCAACCACCTTAATCACTCCTTGGCTTGATTCACCAGGTCCTAGACCCCTTCACATCCTCATCCATCCTCCATTTCCACTTTCCCATCGTTTTTTCCACCATCAACCCTCCAAAATCCTCTTTCGGCTCTTCCTGTAGAACATCCTGTAGAACGCCTGCAGACTTCCTATAGAAGTTCATGTAAGAAGTTTTTCGAGATTTGATTACTGTGAAACTCTTTGGAAGGGTATTAGGGACCCCTTAGGCCCTCTTCTCACCTTCCCAACCTCCTGCAAGCACCTACTCCATTTCCTTTTCACCAATCAACCCCTGCACAGTCAAAAATTATTAAAGCACATGCATAATATTCCTGTAGAACATCCTGTAGAACGCCTGCAGACTTCCTATAGAAGTTCATGTAAGAAGTTTTTCGAGATTTGATTACTGTGAAACTCTTTGGAAGGGTATTAGGGACCCCTTAGGCCCTCTTCTCACCTTCCCAACCTCCTGCAAGCACCTACTCCATTTCCTTTTCACCAATCAACCCCTGCACAGTCAAAAATTATTAAAGCACATGCATAATAATTCTACAAAATTACTCAAGAATACAAAAAGATTTTGATTTTTTCTTTTTCTTTTTCTTTCTTTCTTTCTTTCTTTTTTTTCTTTTTCTTTTTTCTTTTCTTTTCTTTCTTTCTTTCTTTCTTTTCTTTTCTTTTCTTTTTTTTTTTTTTTTTTTTTTTTTTTTTTTTTTTTTTTTTGGATTTTACTTCAGTAGCTTAGTTACATGCATTTTACCTTTCCAATAGTCAATGGCATCCATTTCCACCACTTTCATCTCTTTTCTTTCACCAGTAAGGTTAGTCGGTAAAACTAGGGTTTGCATTTCTTTTCAGCTTTCAGCTTCTTTCTGCAAGTAGACCAGCCTCCTTTGAGTTAGCTTTCATCCATCACAGTTAAAAGCTTTTTCAAAGAGCTCATAGATGTTGGCTTAAGCTCCTAGCGGACTTGTGCTATCCGATCAAGTGACAGCTTACGGCAAGAGCTAGTACTTGTGCATATAGCATCGTCGCTTCCAATTTTGTTACGAACAACCAAGTTGATAAAATTAAAGAAGGGAGTCCTAGGAGTTGCAGCATCATTGCTGCAATACTAGAGCTCACCATCTTTTTGGCGTCGTTTCGAGGGAAGCATCAGAGTATTTGTGGTTGCTGCTTTTCTTCTATTTTCTACTACAACCTTCTGCTAAGTAGTTTATTTCAGCAAGAGTAGAGTAGCTGTTTCATTTCCGTAAAAGTAGATTAGACATTTCTGCTTTCCTAGACTAGCATTTCAATTCTGCAAGTGTAGATTAGCATTTCAATTCTTCTATTTCAATTCCACAAGTGTAGCTTAATATTTCATTTCTGCAATTTCATTTCAGCAGCATAGATTAGTCATTTCCTGCTTTCATTTCAATTCTGCAATTTTCATTCCAGCAAAGTTTACTTTAGTTAGTTGCAGCTTGTTGTTCAATCAATTTCAGTTTTACAACTACAAGCAGAGAAAAACACAAAAATCAACCAAAAATTTTTCATTTCATGCCTCGTAGGAACAGAGAAAATTCAGGAAAATTCTTACCACCACATCACTGAGTCACCCTTCTCTCTTCTTCGGTGGCAGTGAACCTCCAGAGATAAACGAAGATCCTCTAACAGAAGAAGAGCAAGAAAACATTCCTCCTGAGACCATGGCTGAACACAGAAATGGTATAGGAGATGAGGAGAGAATAGAAGGTGCCTTTCCCATCTGAGAGACTAATGGGGACACAAAAATGAAAAACATAAGTCCCTCAGCCTTACCTCACTTCCATGGATTGACCACTGAAGACCCTGATACCTTTTTGTTTGAGTTTGTTGTCCTTTGTCGAACCTATGACTATGCAGAAGATGAGCAAAAGTTGAAACTCTTTCCCTCTACCCTCAAGGAGGTAGCACTACACTTGTTCATGGGGTTACCTGGAAATAGTATCACAACTTGGGCTCAGATGCAGCAAGCCTTTAACAACAAATACCGGGATTATTGTAGGTCAAAGGAAACGAAGGGAGAAATATTTCGGATGACCATGGGAAGCGATGAATCTTTAGAAGATTACGAAGAAAGGTTCCAACTCAGTTATAAAAGGGCCAGGTGCATACTTGACCCCAAATCTCTGAAGCTGGTTCTACTCCGAGGAATCCTGGAAGACCTTCTAGATACCCTCCATTTGTTGGCTAGAGGAGACATCTACCAACTACCTTATGATGACATAAAGACTATGTTTAGAAACCATTCTAGGGCAACCCAGAAAAGAGGTAGGGGGAATCAACTTTCAGCCAATGCCACCTTCTCCAAACATGAGTTTGCAAATCAGATAGAAGACCTTAAAAGTGAGATGATACAGACCATTGCCATGCAACTGGATACTTTCTGAATCCAACAAAAGAAAGAGGAAACTGAGAGGGCTTTGGCCATATTTTGTCCTAGATGTACAAGGAAACATCCTCAGAATGAGTGTCCATTGCACTCAGTAGAGGTATGTTTCATTTGTGAGGAAGACCACCCTATAAAACAGTGCCCAACCTTATCCGGACTTAAAGTTATGTACCAAGGGGTTGAAGGAGCCACTGAACCGCTCTACCTCCTAAACCAAAGGAGGCCACATGGATCTAGACCTTACCACCAGGGGATGCAAGGGACATCCCAGACTTATTACAACCCCAACCAATCCACTCACATACCTTCTTAGGGTCCCCCTGCTCATCCTTCTTGGTCTGCACCCCCTCCTTGGTCATATCCATCTCAATACCGTACTCAACCTGCTGCTCATTCGTTTCATTCTCATGTTCAGTCCCAACCTCAGTGGAATGCACCTCAACAGGGGTGGAGAACCCAATACAACTCTCCACCCGCCATTTTGCCTCCACCACCTGCTCAATCACAACCATTACCTCTTGCTCCTTCGAGACAACCCCAGATGCCTACTCAACCGAACCCGATCCCCAATAATAGATAGGCCTGGAAGGTATATACTGGAGAGACAACATGCCCTACCTATGCTGTGGAGATTCAGGAGATCAACTTATGATCTGGGAAGGTCCTCCCAGATATCTAACATCCTCCTAAGGAGGATGAGGAAGAGAAACAGGAAAGTGAACCCAAAGCCATTCCACCCTTTTCTGAGAGACTAACTGGAACCACGCAACCAAACCCAGAAGAGACTGAACTTCTGGGCCAGTTTAAACATTTATGTGTGAAGATACCACTTCTCCAGGCCATAAAAGATACCAATCTACAACAAATTGATTAAAGAGAAGTGTTTCAGGCACCCAGGCAAGCACAAGAGAGATGCCCCAACTATCAATGTCATAGGACAACTGTCTGGCCTAATGTTGGGACAAGTAATCTGTCTGAAATATCTGGACCCTGGGAGTCCTGTAGTTGATGTCCACATCAATGGCACCATAATCCCCCACACCCTAATTTATCTAGGGGTTGCCATTAATGTGATGAATAGGGACACTATGCTCAAACTCAACCTTCAGAGTTCCTTAAGAAAGACCTCGACAATACTGCAGTTAGCAGACCGCTCCACTGTGACCCCCGAAGGGATTGTGGAAGATGTCATGGTCTCTATTGATTCTTAGGAGTACCCTGCAGACTTCTTGGTCCTTCAGTCAAAGGCAAAACTCACTGGATACCCCCTCATTCTGGGAAGGCCTTAGTTAGCTACCGCAAATGCTTACATTAGTTGTTGAGCTGGGAGCATGACCATCAAGAATGTGCCTATGTCCAAATAGCTCGTCCTATATCCTCTAGCCCAACCTCTGCTAGAACATGACTTACCTCTCTTCTTGGAGGAGGAAGATGAGGATGAAGTCTACTCTTCACCAGTGTGCACAATGAGAGTCACCAGGGGAGGTTCTCAAACTGAGGATGACCTTATTGAGAATTTGATTCAGAATCCACCTCCCATCATGCTACCATTATAAGAGTTGGTAGAAGACACCCAAGCCAGTGCTTTAGTGGATCTCTATGTGGCTGATCCAACCTCCCCCCAAGTTAAGAATGTGGAATTTAGCCCTGAAAGAACCTTGAGGATCAACTCATCCCTACCCCCCTCTCAGGAGAAGGAGTTGTGTAGCTTATCGAACGCCATTTGGATGCTTTTGCTTGGAGATATAAAGAGATGAAAGGAGTCCACCCTTCAGTCTATACCCATCACATTTACATTAAAGAGGATTGTAAACCAGTCAGGTAGCCTCATAGGAGATTGAATCCAGCCCTTAAATACATTGTCAAAGAAGAACTGCAAAAGTTGTTGGATGCAGGATTCATCTACCCCATCTCCAACAACAAGTGGGTTTCTCCTCTGGTGCTTGTGCCCAAGAAAAATGGGAAGTGGAAAATTTGTGTCGATTATCGAGAACTTAACAAAGCCACCAAGAAGGACCATTTCCCTTTACCTTTCATAGATCAAGTGTTATATGGGCTGGCAGGGAAGAAGTTATTTTCCTTCCTAGATGGGTTTAGTGGGTATAACGAGATCCAAATCAGCCCAGAAGACCAAGATAAGACCACTTTCACTTGTCCATGGGGTACCTTTGCCTACCGGGTCCTTCCCTTTGGGTTATGCAACGCTCCCACCACTTTCCAGAGAGCAGTACTGAGCATACTTGCTGAACTGGTTCATGATTCGCTGGAAATCTATATGGATGACTTTACTCCTTATGGATCCAACTTCCAAGAAGCATTGACTAACCTAAGAAAAGTTTTAACCAAGTGCATTGAAATGAACCTATCCCTCAATCCAGAAAAATGTGAATTTCTGATGACTGAAGGGACTGTGCTAGGTCATACAATTTCTCAGCAAGGATTACAAGTGGATACTAACAAGATTGCTATTATCCAAAGGGTTCCACCTCCTCAAAAGGTAAGAGATGTTCGAAGTTTTCTAGGCTTAGCAGGATATTATAGAAGATTCATTAAAGATTTCAGTAAGCTAGCCTCTCCATTATTTGGTCTTCTGGGGAAGGATGTTGAGTTCATATGGATTGAAAACTGTCAAGAGGCTCTGGATGCGTTGAAAGGTAAGCTGGTAACTGCCCCAATCTTGAGAGGTAGAAACTGGGCCCTACCTTTCCACATTCACATAGATGCCTCGAACAAAGCCATAGGAGCAACCTTTGGACAAGTTGAAGATAAGCTACCATATGCCATATATTTTGTCAGTAAAAACCTATCCAAGGCAGAGTTAAACTATACCGTAACCGAGAAAGAGCTCTTAGCTACAGTCCATTCCCTAAACAAGTTCAGACACTACATCACTAGTTATCAAACATTTGTACACATTGATCATGCTGTAATTAGATATTTGATGAATAAACCTGATGTAAATGCTTGTACCATTAGATGGTTACTTTTATTGCAGCAATTTGATTTGACCATTGTTGATAAGCCAGGTAAGGAAAATGTTGTTGCTGATTTTATGTCTAGAGTAGATTTCTCTACAAGTGAAGAAGGGTTGGTGGACGATCAAATGCCAGATGAACACCTGTTTGTTATTTCAGTACTCTCTCCATGGTTTGCTGATATAGCAAATTACTTGGTTTCGACACAGTTCCCGCCACACCTATCCTCAAAAGAGAAGAGGAAGATCGTGAGGAAAAGCGCCCGATTCACATGGATTGGGGGTAACCTGTTTAAACTTGGTCCGGATAAGATTTTGACGTGTTGTGTTAGGGAGGAGGAAGTTTTTGACATCCTCCTAACCTGTCATGATGGGCCCTGTGGGGGCCACTTTGTAGCAAAAAGAACTGCTTTCAAAATTCTACAGGCAGGCTACTATTGGCCCACTCTTCATCAAGATGTCTGAGATACATCAGCCAATGTGATCGATGTCAAAGGATGGGGAAACCGACTCCAAGGGATGAAATTCCCCTCCAACATCAAGTGACTTTCGATCCATTTAAGAAGTGGGACATGGACTTTGTGGGTCTTATTAATCCTCCTTCAAAACAAAAGACTTACATCATTGTGTGCGCAGACTACCTAACAAAGTGGGCAGAAACAAAGGCAATCAAGGCAACAACAGAAGAAAAAGTGGCTGAGTTTTTGAGGGAGAATATCTTCTACAAGTTCAGCTACCCAAGAGAGTTAGCCACAGATCAAGGAAGTCAGTTTACTTCTAACCTGATTGAAGACCTGCGTGCTCATCACCGGATTAAGCACAGAACTTGCACCCCTCATCATCCGCAAGCAAATGGATAGGTGGAACTGTTATATGCCTAGGGGGATAATATGGGGTACAAAGGGAGGTACCCAAGGTAATAATGTAATAATGGGATGGGCCATAGTAATAAATAAGGTGGTTAACCCATATCATGTAAGGGACCACAAGTAGTTAGTAATAATGTAATGGGTCCATGGTATTAGTTCAATAGTATGAGGGAACCATGGTAATGACCCATGGTATTGTATGTATGAGGCCTATATAGAGGCTAGAGACTCCATACGGAGAGATGTCAAGGATTATTGTATGAACAGGAATATGGCTTGTGGACTGTTCTCCTTCCTTAAGGAGTGAATGTATGGTGTTGCCCTACCTTAAGGGTTTGATCAATAAATTGAATCATTTATATCTAGTTCTCTCTTGGTATTTATTGGGTCTATTTGCATTGTCTTATATTTTCATATCAGATTTATAACAAGTGGTATTAGAGCACTTTCTTGGGCAAAAAGTGGATAAATCTTTTTATTTTTTTGCAGGATTTCTGGGGCGGTGAGTTTTCAGATCAGATCTATACATTTTGGAGCAAAATATGAAAAATATAATTACATATCTAGATTCTTTGCGAAAAAATACCCAATTTCAAAAAAAAATCGGCTGAATCGAAGTCTGGATGAAGGAGATATCGCTAATCTAAAAATCAGTGGTGTTGTAGACAATTTTTCGGGGCAGCGAGTTTGCGGCACAGATCTGGACGTCCTGGTGCAAGATATGTAAAATCTAATTACATATCTGGATTCTTTGTGAAAAAATACCCAATTCCAAAAAAAAAATAAAAAAATCAGTCGAATTGGAGTCTGGATGAGGGAGATATCGCTAATTTAAAATCAGCTATTTTTCAGCAATTTTTTGTGACGGCGGGACAGTTGCAGTGTGGATTAGCAATTCCAGTGCCTAGATCAGGATTTCTACCACATGAGAAGATGCAAAATGGTTGTTCCATTTCCAAAAATAGGTCTTCTAATAGGGATTCTGAGCAATATTGACTGAATTGTGGCCATTTCAAATTTTCACCAATTTTTTTGTGATGGTGGGTCTAGATTAGAATTTGAGGGACTTGTATAAATTTGATGGCTCTAATCCAGCCAGATGGCTAGCACAAATGGAGAAATATTTCATATTGAATTACATCATGGATGATGAGACTCAGCTAAGTGCGGGAAAAATGTACTTGGACCATGAAAGATGGCAATGGTGGCAGTGTCATCAAAAATCCCATCCAAGGGTAACTACTTGGGAGATGTTCGCAAAAACTATTCGTGACCACTTTGACCATAAATCTAATCTTGTGGATAAGCTCACATAGACAAACACATAGCCTAGCAAAGATTTTATTTTTACAGGAAATAAGGAAACCAAGAAACCTAAAGGGTTATTTTCTGCTGGTATCTCCTTATTGCAAGTTCATGGATTGATTCAGAAAGAGAAGATAATTGTTTCTATAAATCCTAGTTTCAAGCATAATTTTATCAATGTTAATTTGGCAAAATAATTGCAAGTTCTAGCAAAACACATTGAAAACACACAGGTGGATGTGAAACATGCTAAGGGGGGTGGAATGTTATATACCTAGGGGGATAATATCGGGTACAAAGGGAGTTACCCACTGTAATAATGTAATAATGGGAGGGCCATAGTAATAAATAAGGTGGTTAACCCATATCATGTAAGGGACCACAAGTAGTTAGTAATAGTGTAATGGACCCATGGTATTAGTTCGATGGTATGAGGGAACCATGGTAATGACCCATGGTATTGTATGTATGAGGCCTATATAGAGGCTAGAGACTCCACATGGAGAGATGTCAAGGATTATTGTATGAACAGGCATATGGCTTGTGGAGTGTTCTCCTTCCTTAAGGATTGAATGTATGGTGTTGCCCTACCTTAAGGGTTTGATCAATAAATTAAATCATTTATATCTAGTTCTTTCTTGGTATTTATTGGGTCTATTTGCATTGTCTTATATTTTCATATCAGATTTATAACAAGAAGTCACTAATAAAGCTTTGGAAGAGATTTTGACTAAAGTGGTGAGCAGCAGCAGAAAAGATTGGGCAGATCGCTTGGTTGAGGCCACCTGGGCCTACAACACTACTTGGAAAACTACAACAGGTTTCACACCTTATGAGCTGGTCTACGGGAAGAAGGCTTTGTTGTCCATAGAATTTGAATATAACACATTGAGGTTGGCAACTCAATTGGACCTAGATCTCATCCATGCACAACAGGAAATATTACTTCAACTAAATGGACTAGATGAAAAGAGAATGCAGGCCTTTCTCCACTCAGAGGTGGTCCAACTTCAAAGGAAGATATGGCATGATCAGTACCTTAAAGAAAAGCAATTTCAGCTAGGAGATTGGATGTTGTTATATGATTCAAGATACAATGATTTCAAAGGGAAGCTGAGGACAAGATGGTTGGGACCATATACAGTGGAGAAATGCAACGACAATAGTTCAGTCCTTATCAGGACCATTGATGAAGAAGCCATCCCCATGCTCGTCAATGGGCATCGATTGAAAATCTACAGGAAGCACCTTTCTAAGCATGAGTTCATTGAAACTCTGGATAAATTAGTATTGGTAGTGGAGCAAGCCCCTACCTCCACTCCACCCACACCTTGAACACAAACAAAAAAATAAATAAATAAATAAAATAAAAGATCCTTGGGTGAAAACCTCTTGGAGGCGCCCAGGGTAGATAGTGAGGGTGAAAACCTCTTGGAGGCACCCCAGCTGTCTCAAAAAAAGAAATAGAAAGAAAAAAAGAGAAAAAGAAAAATAAACCTAATTTCTGTTGAATAATTGCAGGTTGGAGGAAGGAAATTGCAGGTTAGGAGGATCGCACATGACAAAAACAAAGGTCAGCACCAGGCTACAAGCATCCCTCACAATCCATTCCTCCATGACCACTACCCTTTCCTAAGATTTGGTCTCATTTGGGCTAAGATTTCACCTTCTACAAGAATTTTTGTGTTTTCTACAGGAAGTTCTATGTCATCTACAGGAAGTTCGGTGTTTTCTACAGGAAGATCCTCTAGAGCCTACAGACAAGCCAAAACTGATCTCCAAAGAGGACCCGAAGGTTGCAAATCTGTCTATGAGGCCTGTAAAAATCCCTGCTTCCATCCATCGCCATATGTCACCTTTTTCCATCTCCATACACCTCCATTGCACTCATTTTCTTTATGTTCCTGTACAGTCACACACAGAAATCATGTTTTCTTCATACTGATAGCAAAAACTTCTTAATGACAAATCAAGCAACAGTTTTTCACTCACCCTCCATCTAGATTCCTCATCAGCCGAGACCCTCGTCAGCAGTATAGCCCTACTCATTCTAGCTTGCATTCCAAGAGGAGAAGCAGCCACAGGACATCCTACAGGAATCCTGCAGCAATTGATCCCTCTAAAAGACATACTCCAAAGACAGGGACAACAAAGTATGGCAAAAGAGACATGCACGGAGCTCTTCTTGAATGTAAGAACACTAGCAGTAGCAGAGGCCAAGCATGCAGTATGCATGCAGCAACAACAAATGAAGGAATGGGTTCCAGAACCTGAAATCTGCATAACACGGTCACGACCACGCAAGTAAGTGCCTAAACTCGTTATTCAATTATATAAATCATATTTTAAAAGCTGCATGACTATGGGAATGGTTCGGATTGGGTGAAATTGGTGGCCAGTCAACTGGCCACCCTCGGCCAGTTACATATCCTTGTGAAATCCAAATGAGCCGCGTTACATTCATAATTTCTGATTAGATGTGTAGCCAGCACTGTGGAGTGTCCATTCAGAGAGAAATCGTCGAGACTGGTAGTGGTGGCGGTGGATAACGAGAGAGCGGAGGTGATGGCGATCAGAAACACATAGAAACCTTATGGTTGTGACGTCGGATCAATGGTCTGGTCTGGCCACCTCATCCCCTCACCACGAGTCATGCCGCAGTTAAAAGATGCTCAGTCGAAACATGCACCACCCTCTGTTCATTTTGCACTCATGACGTTCTCTACTGGAGTACGTATCCACTGCTTCCAAAAATAGTTAACCAGTTGTCCTCCACCAGTTTTTTTGCATGTTCTCAAAAATCTCCCACTTATCAGGCTCTATTGGAAGCACAATTCCATTCTACAAGAACCGGAAGCCTTCTACAGGAAAGGTAGAGAACCGCTCGGCAGAAGGGAAGCCTGGTATTTTCATTGAATTTCAAGCTCCAAATGAGGTAGGCCCGAGAGAACTTCTTTGTGCATGATTTGTTTGTGCAAGGTGGTGAATTGAACGACATCAATTTAAAAAAATAAAAGTCTACCTGTGTATTGAACAAACTGTGAAAGATTGCCTGCATATTTCACTAAATTTACCCAGTTCTTTCTTTGCATTCCGAAATCTCCTCATCATTTTTTAAAATTCTCCTGTAAGGAAGATACATGTTGCAGTAGAGGCCACCCTGTGTGTGTGAAAAAACTGAATTTACATATCTATCTATGTGTTGAGAAGAGAATTTGTGTCCTTATGCTCTGTTCTGTAAAAACAAAATTCTTCTTTCCATAAATAGACAGTCGAATTCTGGGTGACAGCAGTCTTAAAACAAGGGAATTATTGCTATCTGGTATTGTAAAGAACACATGAGAAATTCCTTCTTGAATTTAGAAGAAACCAAATTCAGCTCTCCTCTGTTTCAGTGATTTACTATTGTTTTCCTGAGCATTTTCTTTTCTGGTTAATACATAAGAAGAACACTCAACACCATGCCAGGGGGATTCATAAGGAAAGAGTCCTCAGACTCCAACAAGCTATACGAGCACCCTGAGGTGGTGGACCTTTTCACCCGAGCAAATTGGATATCCTTCTTTGACAAAATTCAGGGTCATGATGAAAAGATAACTGAAGAGTTTTTAATAGCCCTGACACCACATTCAAAGACACATCCCACAGTTAGTTTTATGGGTTTGACTCTAGAACTCACCCCTAAGCTCGTCAGTAGAATTACTGGTCTACCATTGGGGCTCCCTTGGGGCAAGGAAGAGAGATCATTGGGCCAAATTGCTAAGAAAACATTTTTTCTGCCCGAGGAGCATCATGTAGAAGACAAAAATGGAGTTAGAAGGACAAGCTTGTCCCCTCTCTAGAGTGAAGTTAGTTATCAAAATATGAAGTACATCAAATGTGAAGGGAGGTTTAGCATCATCTATGGATACCATTTCAATTTTTTATGTGAATTAAGGCATGGGATTGACTTGCCTCTAGCCAAGAAACTAAGCATCCCATATTTCCTTCTTCAGTCCTTAATTGAATGTGGTACAAATATAAATGAAGGGATCCCAGGTCAGTTGGCCCACCATGGGCTCATCAAACTATTGGTGGAAGATGCTTTACACACCTACATTGTCCCCATATCTTGGGAAATCTTCAGAAACATGTCCAGAAATGATAACATTAGAACTTTGGCTGAAAACATAACTCCATCCAGTAGTGAGGAGGGGGAGAAAACTAAAGAAATGGAGAAAAACAATAATGAGGGAACACGATACATCCAAGTAGAGGGCAGAACAGAGGAAGCACAGGAAGAACATAAAGAAATTAGCAAGATTGTTGAGCCTAAAACAGAGGAAGAAACAACAGCAAAAACAACAAGGGAAAAGAGGATACAGAGTAGAAAGGAAAAGGCCAAAAAGGCCCAAATGAAGGCTACCATAGCTAAAGAAAGCACCCAGAAAGAAAAGGAAAAGGCACACCTTGAGATATCAGTCACACATATAGAAACAGTGGACACAGATATTTATACAAGAAGCGAAGAAAAAGACCAGCAGGAAGAGAAATCCCTAGAAACGTTGGCAAGGGAGGCAACAGATGTGCTTGCTGCATTAAGCACAACTGCAAAACAAAAAGGAAAGAGAAAGAGGAAGACCTCCATGTACTTTAAAGCCAGGAGAAGCACACGGATCAAAGTGGAAAAACCCCAGCCACAATCAAAGGAACCAATTATCATTGAGGACACAACCACTAAACCGAAAGAAGAGTCTCCTTCAAAAATATCTATCACCTATGAAAGAGGAAGCCCAAAAACCTCCACCTGGAGAGAAAGAATTAGGATGATGGACTCAAAATCATCTCTATAGGAAGTTGAAACATCTCTACAGGAAACTCTAGCGAAGTTAAAAGAAACCAAGACATTGGAGGAGAAGGCAGCCAAACAATCATAGGGAGAAGAAAAGACCGAAGAAATATTGGAGCCAAGCCCTCAGCTTAGCTTGGGCTCATATTATAACCAGTTAGAAGGTGGGAAGATCATCCCACAGAAGCTTGTTGTACCACTCTTCTTTGTATTGGAACAAGAGTGAGTTAGGACTCACACTTGGATGAGGATTCCCAAATCCAAGGGTGTTGCATACATAGGCCACCTGTAGGAACAGCTAAAGAAATCAAGGAAAGAGTTGGCCATGGTGAGGCACATGGAAAGTAGTTAGAGAGAAAAATTACAAGAAGAGAATGAGCTGCTGAGAAAGCAGTTGCAGCTACAGGAAGGTCATAAGGAAGATAGGCCATCCATTGTGGGAGAGCAACAGTAGTAAAAAAGGACCTCCAGCAGACAGGGAAACAACCAAGGAACAACAGAGAGAAGAAAAGCTGCCAACTAATGTTGAGATGCTAACAAAACTACTACAGAAAAAGGAGTCATAGGTAGCAGAAGAAATACAGGCTTTGAAACAACAGGTGCAAGAGAAAGAAGCCCAAATGGCCTGCATGGCCAGCTGGGCAGTAGAAGCCTTACAATGTAGGCAACCTGCTAAGTCATATGCATTATATCTTAAAGATCAATGGTTGCAATTTCAAATTAACACATTGGCCCAAAGGGGCACCATTCCATTCTAGAACTACAATCAGTTCATGTATTTGTGTGACAATAGCCCAACTGAAGAGAAGGCCAAATTAGGAGAATTCTATTTAGACAACTTGGCACTTCCAAACATGAATCTATGGGACCCCAATGCAGCATTGGGAGATGTGCAACTAATGGCCATGGCCTCTTGGTTAAACCATGAGGAAAAGAGGGCAGCAGAAATTTGGGAAGTTATGGACAAGGAGCTGAGTGAGCCACTCATGATCAGAGCAGAACCAAAAGATCCCTCAGCTTTAGTGTATGCCCATCAGCACCTGGCCAACAACCCTCAGGTTCTCCCAGACTATATTGAAAGACAAGCTCAGGCCATTGCTCACTTTGAGAACATGGAGAGACTGTTGGGTGATAACTACATTCATGCTTGCACAAGGAGATGGAACACATTGTCCCACAGTCTGAAAATAAGAGAGTACCACTCCCCAACAAGGATGTGGGAGGCTTTGGCCAGAGTACCCCTTTACAAACAATCAATGCAAAATCTGAAGGCTAACTGGATTGGCCTAAAGTTCAGTCCTCCATTGCTTTTCGGACTGTTGGAAGGGGTCAAATAAGAAGAAGAACATAGGCAATGAGAGGAGGTAGAGAGAAAATCAAGGTTTCATGACCAAGAAGAGTACATCACCTCGGAGGCATGGGATGTCAGAGAGGCAGTCAAAGCAATCAAAGATGATGAGCTGGATTAGTTTCTCAGAGGATGAGCAACACATTTAACAGGGGGGTGATGATGAGCCCCAAAAACGGGTAACTTATTGGGCTCATTTTTCCTATTATTCTTGATTAATCCACCATTATTCATAGTTCTAAGCATGATTTTGAATATATTTATGTTAATTGAATGAATGAGAATAGTCACTTGACCACAAAGTCTAATACGTGCTTATTGCAGATTTTTGGACATCTTTTGGACCAAGGTCAAGCATTTATGAGCAAGTTGACAGCCAAATACAAAGGAACAAGGCTGAAGATTTGTAGGAAGGGTGTATCCAACACTAAATGATCCCTTCCTCGAGTTCTCCACCATCATATCGAAGTTCAACAGCCCACCAAAGATGATTTCAAGGGGTAGCCGAGCAGATTTTGTGAAGTGACTGATTAACTGCAGTTTTGAGCAACGAAGCTCCTAAAGTTAAGGAGGGCTGTTGGGAGTCCTCATAGTGCATAAGTAGGAAGGCTTCAAGCCTTGGTAGTTTAGCTATTGAATAGTTGTTTTTCACACTTTACTGCAGCTCTGCATTTCAGCCCATCTTCGAGCTTTTGCTGTAAACAGTCTTGTGAAATGATTATTTTTTAGTAATGGAGATAAATTTCACTTTGTACCAGCTCTTAGCTTCCTTAGGAGGTTGTAGCTCTTGGGGTTGGGCCCAACCCAAGTGCCAATACCTCCTTTGTGTACTTTTATGTGTCTTTGCTGCATTCATAGAACAATTTCTATTATTTAGGTTAAGATCTTGCTTTGCTACTTAGGTTGTTTTTTATGATTAAAATAGCTTTTCATACTTCAGGTTGATTTGAAATTTTGGTAAAGGAAAATATTTGCAAAAAGGCCATAAAGCAATCCTTGATCCCATCTCTCCCTCCTTGGGACCATGAGCTGAGACCAAGGCATACTTGCTGCCACAAAAACATTGTTTTTTCCTTTCCATGCAATTGCTAGTGTTATATTTTTAGTTGGAAAAGTTGATACCAATTGTACTTGCATGTTTAAGATTTGTTCTTGCTTAGTTTCCATGGTTATCTTGCATGATTTCCTGTCTATAAACTTCTATTCATCATGTTTCTTGTTTTTAGGTCAGATTAGGTCAAAATAGCTAGATCCCTGGTTTTCCTAGTCTTTATTCAATCAATTTTGGAAAATAGTGTGTAGAACACCTGTAATACATCCTTGCCTAGCCTTCCTTCATCATACAACCTGCTCCAACCCCTAATCCAAGATTCTTTCCCTTCATTCGCCACACTTTTCCAATTTGCCCTAATTTCTACATTCTTGTGTAGCATTGCTCCCTCCATCCTTGCACAAATCCAACCACCTTAATCACTCCTTGGCTTCATTCACCAAGTCCTAGACCCCTTCACATCCTCATCCATTCTCCATTTCCACTTTCCCGCCGTTTTTTCCACCATCAACCCTCCAAAATACTCTTTCGGCTCTTCCTGTAGAACATCGTGTAGAACCCCTGCAAACTTCCTGTAGAAGTTCACGTGAGCATTTTTTTGAGATTTGATCATTGTGAAACTCTCTGGAAGGGTGTTAGGGACCCCTTAGATGCTCTTATCACCTTCCCAACTCCTGCAAGCACCTACTCCATTTTTTTTCGCCAATCAACCTCTGCACAATCAAAAATCGTTAAAGCACATGCATAATAATTCTGCAAAATTACTCGAAAATACAAAAAGAGCCTTTTTCCATATTTTACTTCAGAAGTAGCTTAGTCACATGCATTTTACCTTTCCAAGATTCCATGAAATCCATTTCCACCGCTTTCATCTCTTTTCTTGCACCGGTAGGGTTAGTCGGTAAAACTAGGGTTTGCTAGGGTTTGCATTTCTTTTTAGCTTTCAGCTTATTTCTACAAGTAGACTAGCCTCCTTTGAGTTAGCTTATGTCCATCACAGTTAAAAGCTTCTTCTAAGAGCTCATAGAATTTGGCTTAAGCTCCTAGCGGTCTTGTGCCAACTGATCAAGTGACAGCCTGCGGCAAGAGCTAGTACTTGTGCATATAGCATTGTCGCTTCCAAGTTTGTTATGAACAACCGGGTTGATAAAAGTAAAGAAGGGAGTCCCAGGAGTTGCAGCATCATTTCTGCAATACTGGAGCTCACCAAGAGCTAGAGCTAGAGCCAAAGCTGAGAGGACAGCAAAGAGATCAAATGATCTAGCTGTTGTTGGTGTCTGATGTGGGCTGAAGACAGAAGAAGGAGTTATAAATATAGTAAGAGAATTCTAAGGGAGTTGGTGCAAGCTAGAGCTCAAGATAGCTCAGAGTGTTGATTGAAGGAATCTAGTCTAGAGAAGCCTAGATCTGTCTGCAGAGTGTGGATAGCCAGCGGGATAAGATGGTATTCTAAACCCATAGGTTTAGTTGTAAACCAATGGAGTTGAGCATGGAGCTTTTAAAATAATTCAGCCATAATCCCAAAGAGCCTATTCGAGTTGACTAGAGCTCAAGGAGACGTAGCCCAAGATATTAGGGTGAACTCCATATTATATTGTTGTCTTATATGTTTGTTTATTTGTTGCATTATTTATTGTTTCATGTATTTAAATATCAACATAAGCAACATAACTTAATGCATTAGACAGTTTAAAGGAAAACACAAGCATACACCTATTTCAAGCACTTTTAATTCTGCAATTGGTTAATCATAAGCATATATCTTGGGAATATATAAGCTTTGGAGTGGGAGAGGTTCTTATAAGCTTGACAAGAAGCCTTCAGGTCCCCATTTCAGACTAGGGACCAAGAGAAGATTTTGTCACTAGGTTAGATCTTATGCATTTGAGCTTAATGGCATGCCTACAACATCACACCTAAATTTCCTTTGTTTGGGTTCATATATTATGCTTTTCAACATGGATTGGTTGTTTACTCACAGGACCAAGGTAGATTTTTTTGAGAAGGCCATTGAGTGCTTGGATGATGAGGGAGAAAAGAGAACCTTGTAGGGAAAGAAGAAGCCTACATCAATGAGAATGGTTACATCTATGCAAGCTAATTGCAGTTGCAGGAAAGGGTGTGTATTGTTTACAATGCATGTTTCTAGTGACAAAAGGAAGAATGCTGAGGATAATGAAGTCTTGAGGAAGTATCATGTCTTGCAATAGTTTCACAATGTGTTTCCTGCAAAGATTCCAAAGTTTCCTCCTCATAGAGAGGTGAATTTCTCTATTGAGTTAGTACCAGGAGTAGCACCAACATCTAAGGCATCATACATGATGAGCACTCTGGAGTTTGTGGAATTGAATTTACAGCTTAAAGAGATGCTTGATAAGGGATACATAAGGCCAAGTGTATCTCCTTGGGTGCACCAGTGTTTCTTGTAAAGAATAATGATGGTACTATCAGATTATGCATTGATTATAGGTAGTTGAACAAGGTGATTATCAAGAATAGGTACCCATTGCCTCAGATTGATGATTTGTTTGATCAGTTGAAGGGAGCAACAGTATTTTTAAAGTGATATGAGATCAGGATATCATTAGGTGTGTACTAAAGAAGAAGACATCTATAAGATTGCATTTCATACAAGGTATGGGCACTATGAGTTTGTGGTGGTTCCTTTTGGTCTTAGCAGTGCTCCAACCACCTTCATGTGTTTGATGAACAATGTGTTGCACCCTTACCTAGATAAATTTGTGATAGTCTTTGTTGATGATATATTGGTGTGATCGCATAATGAGGAAGAGCATGCAATGCACCTAGCAGCAATATTCAAATTGTTGAGAGAGCATAACTTGTATGCCAAGCTCAACAAGTGTAGCTTCTTTCAGACTATATTCATTACTTGGGACATGTTGTTTCCAAGGAAGGGATAACAGTGGACCTGGAAAAGATTAAGGTTGTCATGGAGTGGCCAACTCCGAATAATGTGGACGAGGTCAGATCATTCATGGGATTAATAGGTTATTATAGGAGGTTCATCAGGAAATTCTCCAAAATTGGCTATCCTATCACATCTTTGTAAAGGAAAAGGAATAAGTTTGAATGGACTGTTGAGTTTGCAACTAGTTTTGATCATTTGAAGCAGTTACCTACCAATGCTGTGGTCTTGAAGATTGAAAATATTGATAAGGATTTTGTGGTTTATAAAGATGCATGTAAGAAAGGACTTAGTGGATTCCTGATGCAAGAAGGGCAGGTGGTTTGATATGAATTAAGGAAGTTGAATTAACATGAGCAAAACTATGTAACCAATAATCTTGAGTTGGAAGCTATCATTCATGCATTGAATATGTGGAGACATTATCTCTTGGGCAGGAGGTTCATCTTGATGAGTGATCATAGTCGACTGAGGTATTTGTTTAACCAACGCTATATGAATGCAAGGCAAGCTAGATGGTGAGCTACTCTCAGCGAGTTCAATTTTGAGATCAAGAATATCAGGGGCAAAGAGAAAAGGATTGAAAATGCTCTTAGTAGGAGAGCGCATGTGAATCATATTTACATTGTGAGCTCTTATGTGAAAGATTTGCAAGATAAAATCCTACAAGCAAGGCATCATGATGAGAAGTATCAGTAGTTGAAGCATATATTGCAGTAGTAGGGTGAGGATGATCATGATGAGGATTCTTACCTCATAGTAAATGGCTTCTTCAAATTCTAGAGCAAGATCTATGTGACAGATAACAACAAGTTAAAGAAGCTTATCTTTAGAAAGTATCATGTCAAGCCATATTCAGGCCACCCAGGATACTAAAATACTTTGACAGTTGTTAAGAAGTTCTACTATTGGCTGAATTTGAAGAAAGAGGAGTTTGAGTTTGTTGCTAAGTGGTTGGATTGTCAGCAAGTAAAAGTTGAATGCAAGCATCCAACTAGTTTATTGAAGCCTATTATGATTCTGAAATGAAAATGGGAGGTCATTTCAATGGACTTCATTACAAGGTTGGCTAGGACATCAAGGAAGCATGACTCCATCATTGTTTTGGTTGACAAGTTAAGAAAGGTAGCTGACTTCATCTGCAATGAAGTATAGCAATTTAGCTAGTGAGGTAGCTCAGATCTTCATCAGGGAGATAGTGAGGTTGAATGGAGTTACCAGGAGTTTTTTGCAGGCTTGGGAATAGCGTTAGTTTTAGTACAACTTCACAGACAGGGAGGGTTAACATGATCCTTGAGGATATGTTGAGGATGTATGTCATGCATCAGCGAGGGAAGTGGGAGGAGTATCTTCCACTAGTGGAGTTTACATATAACAATGGGTATCAATATTCCTTGAACATGAGTCCATTTGAGGCTCTCTATGGGTGGAGTTGTAATACTCCTATCAGTTGGAGTGATCCAGTGAACAGGGTTTTGATTACACTAGATATGATGGCTAAGATGGAGCGGGAGATGCAAGTTCTTAAAAGGAATTTAAAGGAAACACAAAATAAGAAGAATATTTATGTGGATCGTAATAGATCACTCAAGGAGTTTGAGGTTGGGGAGCATGTGTACTTGCACATCAATCCCAAGAGGAACTCCTTGAGGATTAGGTCATGTGCCAAGTTGGCACCTCAGTTTTGTGGGCCTTTTGAGATCCTCGAGAGGATTGGACCAATTTCATATAGACTTTCATTTCTGCCATGAGTGAAATTACGTGATGTTTTCCATGTTTCATTGCTTAAAAGATATGTACGTGATATTGATCATGTAATTGATTGGTCAATATTGCAGGTGGAACCAAAAGGAGAGTTCAAGCCAAATCCATAATGCATATTGCAGTGGAAAAAACTCATGCTCTGAAACCAAGCAATAGAGAAAGTTAAAGTGCAGTGGAAGCACTTTGGGCTTGATGAATCTACATGGGAGATGGATGATTAGATGTGGGCATTATGTCCTTCTTTATTTTTTGGTTGAAGCAAATGAGTTTTTGGTGTGTGTGTGTGTGTGCGTGTGTTATTTTGTCATTGTAAATACTGCATTGAGTTGTGTTATAAAGCTCTAATAAGCATTCAACAGTTTATCATTGTAAATACTGCAACGAGTTGTGTTATAAAGCTCTAATAAGCATTTTTTTCTCCCTGTGGTTTGCTAGTCATAAGTGTCATAGAACATCGAGGATGGTGTTCCCCTAAGGGGGAGGATCTTGTAACCAACTCGGGATGTTTTCCCATGTAAATGGAAGGACATTACAAAGGAAAAAATAAGACCAAGGTCATGGGACACATATTCCAAGTTGAATGGAAGGAAAAACATTAAAGTGGGCATCACTTGTGGTTAATTAATGGCAATGGAAATTGGCATTGGCATTAGCAAAGGAAAAAGGTAATAAATGGCAATTATTTCAAGGAATAAAGGAGAATAGGAGAAAAGGAAGATGAAGGGACATGAATATGCATGCAAGGGAAATTAGAGAGAAAATAAAGGAAAATGAAAGAAAAGAGGAAAAAGGAAAAGAAGAGACACAAAACATCAATGATAAAAGGCATCTGAGAAACAATTGACAATTTTGATTAGTTTCAGAAATTGAACTGCAAGTGGAGAGAGGGAGCACTTGGACACAAGCAAGCAAGCAAGTAAAGGGAAAGAAAAGGAAAGAAAGGGAGTGCAAGGATAATATTGGAAGAGCAACTACAATAGGAAGATTTTGTAGGTAACAGTTTGCATGTGTGATTTCCTTGTTGGGATTTGAATGCATGGTGTATGCATTTGGTTTACATGATTGCTTTGATGTCATTGGTATGGTATTTTCCTAGATTAACAGTGGTTATAGTCTTTCCTTGCCATTTCGTGGATAGCCATGGTGTGATGGGATTCATTCTTTTATCACTGAAAATATTTCAAAGGAAAAGGGTAAGGTAAGGGAGAATTGGCCTTGGTTATTCTCAAGTTCCTTTCATGCATAAGAAGCACTTGGCAAACTCAGGGTCAGCATACATCAGAGTTCTTTGAAGGCTCAAGCAAGGCATGTAAGTTTTTAACAACTTCATGGTAGATGGAGAGGCCATTTCAAGCAAAGGAAAGATCAAGAGACTTGAATTGGCATTAAAACTGTGTTTTGGTGATTACACAGCAGTTTCGTAGCGTGCTACGAAACTGCTGTAGCTGCATATTTTGATATAGTTGACCAGTTTTGAGGAACAAAATGGAAACCTTTTTGAAAGGGAGTTTCTGAATAAGGATCATTCACACAACACAAACATCTAGCAAGGGAAGAAAGGGCAAAGGAAAAGCACATATGAACCATAAGTCATTTGTTATAAAAGTGATCATAGCTAGTATTTTTCATCATACTTCAAGCAGCGTTCAAGAAGGTTTTGTCTTCATACAGGTACATGGGAAAGGTATACACATGAAAATAAAAATATTCCAAAACATTTTTGTGTAATCAAAGAAGGACAACAGGCATAATTGATTTTGAATATCCTTGTGGAGACCAAAAGCAAAAAAGGAGGAACTTTCTCTCCTTGTTTTTACTAGTCAATTTATAGAAGCGTTGCTGAGCAGTTAAAAACTCATCTTTGAAAATTAAAAGAGGTTTTAATCCCTAATATACTGAAGCAAAAAAACCTCCTTTATTTTAATCAAATACATCCTGATCTGGGAGAAATGAGTGATTAAACTTGCGCTACGAAACTGCTGTAGGTGCAAGTTTTTCACAGGCATATATCTCTCTTTTACACCTGTGTTTCAAAGGCACATTCTGGGAGGTAGGGACGGTGTTTCAAATAACCAAGAGAGGTTTTTTTTCAGCATGGATTGGTTCACAAAAGCCTCCTTCCTCTTTTATAAATACGGTTTTTGGGAGAAGTTATGAGCTCTGTCCCAAGACCCATTTTTCAGCCAGAACAGAGCAAGGGACAGTCTCCTAGTTTCTAGGAACATCAAGAATCGATTCTGGACAGCTGGAGAAGTATTTTTAAAAACCAAGAGAGGTTTTTGTTATAGACATCGTGGAATACAAAAACCTCCTTCAGTTTCAAAAAATGTGTCATGGATGAGGAGATAAAGGCTCTGTCCCACGTGCCATTTTCAGGGATCCTAAACCTAAAAACATGGAAACATGTTACCTAATTTCTAGGGTTTGTCTTCAGCAGTCAGACGACCACATGGGAGGCTTCATCAAATTCGACTTCTTTAGGTTGCAAGTTGTCAAATAATGTTTTAAATGCTTAGATAAGGTTGTTGTAATCATAATAAGGAGTTACACTCCTAGTTGTATTAGGTCTCTAAGACTCCTAGTTAGGTGTCATTTGCATTTAATAGTTAGTTTTAAGTATCAATAGGTGTCATAGTAGGATGAATTCAAATTCCCCTCATGATTGAGGAGGAATCCAAGTTATGTAAAGAGCTCTATATATAGCTGAAGCATCAATGTACTAAAGGTTGGAAAATTTATAACAGAGTACTGTTTTGGCTTATGTAAAGACAGAGTTCAGTAATATAAGTTGGCTGCTTTTTTTCTCAGGATTCATGAAGGATTTCCATGTTTAGAATGTGTGATTTTATTCTTTCCTTAATGTATTTTACAGTTGCGTAGATGTGTAATCACTCAGAATTCACTGATTGTGCTCTGATTTCCTGTATGTATTTATGAACTGTGGTTTTATATGAGTTGTGTTCTGAACATCCAAATGCTAAATGCCCTGACTTCTATGTAAAGGCAGTTATCATTGTTTAGCTGAGTATGATTGACTCATAGGCCCAATGGAAACTTATGTAATGTTATCAGCTTCATATTTGTCAACTGTTATTTCCACAAGAGTTAGCCATCTAATTATTAGTCAAAATCAATAACCCTTTGAGAGAGCCCTCTCAGGCTAAGGAGGCTAAGCCTTAGTCAAAAGATTGGTTTGAAACAGTTACTTGAAGTCTTCCTGGTTCGCAGCCTTCCAGGGCTTGATTTTGAGATAACACATTCTTGGTTGAGCTTTGGACTGCTAGAAGATTTTGGATCCAAGTGAGGTGGCCCCATAAAAATCCCAAGGGTTGGGGGGAGATTTATTTTTCCACGATCTTGGTGTATAGGATATCATTTTAGATATCTGACACTACCAAACCAAGAATCGTAATGATACTAATTTTCACAATAGAATATAAACAACAGTAATCTACTAATGCACAAAATATGGACATTTTTTTTAAAATTTCAACCCAACTTTGTTATATTAATCAACATATAATACAACAATTTAGGGCTCTCGTATGCCCTCATACATCCACTGATACAAGATACAAAACTGGGGCTTGGTGTCAATCCATCAACAACCTATTTTCCCTCAACAAGATACTCTAACCATCTAACTGATGTAGAGCTCCTCACAACTGCCTTGGTTGTACCTTGTACTTGCCTAGTCCTTCTTCTCTCAATTTGCATCTCCTGCCTCTATCAATGCTCCAAGTACATCTAACCACTAAGCCTTGGTTGTCAATCTGCTCACTGGTTGTGCCTTAGTCCATCAAGGGCACAACACATCAAGACTCATATCGAGTTGTGCACATCTCCACTTGAGAGCAACTCTAAATATTCCCACTGCTACTCAGCTACTCAGGGACTTCAGGCCACTATGGTCTTCCTATGATGCTCCAATGATGACCAACATAGGCCACAAAGGGTTTCCACCTATGACTTCAATATGTCCATCTCCCACAATGAACAAGGGATAGGACGATTGCCCATCATCTATTGTAGAAGTCCTTCTCCACACACAAGTCTAGGGCTTCTCAACTGCTCATCGGGTTCATCAACCCTTGAGCTCAACAACTGCCACTCTATAAACCACCTAAGTCCATGAAGATGGTGCACACCGGACTCCAACTTGGACACTATCACATTGTCCTCCAATAGACCATAAATTCCCAATCCACATCCACACTTGGTCTAGTCTCACACAACCCTCCAACAGTATATGAGTGACCAATACTTATTGTAGCATCTACTCCTAGTTAGGGCATCCAATCATCTAGGAGACCCTTACACATGGCTACTAACAGACTCCTCAAATTTATCTCTCTAAAGACAGTCCATCAAACCATCATCCAAGAGGCCACCTACAACTCCTTCTGTTGTTTCCCTCTTGCCTAGGGATTTTTTCTTCCTATTGTTGCATCTTCCCAGTAAGAAACCCTTTCTTCTAGCTGCCAGAGTCATCCAACAAGTGTCCAATACACCAAATAACACTCATTGTAGAAATGTCACTAGTTAGGGCATCTGAACTCCAAGTCTGCCCCTCCTTGTTTAGCTACTATAGGCTACAAGATCTATCATCCAATCTAGTCAACTCTTGACCTAACACAAGGCAAGAATGGAGAAACAACATACCTCTTGATTCTTGTTCATGGAAAGATTTTTGGTCACTGATTAGGGCTTCTCCTGTAAACCACAACATCCCACCAATCCCACCAAATTGCACCTCAATTAATGTGGCTTCCTTCCCTTCACAAGGTTGGTAATTCGTTGTGTGAATAGGCTCCTACATCTCTCTATTTAGGGCTTGTTTGACCCTTGAAACACCCATTACAAGCCTGCGACCTCCTCATCACAACACTTTATCATTTCGGCCTACTTTAGGGAGGTATTCTCATGCTCAACTAACCCATAACAACTCCTCTCTCCTCGGCCTACCTGCATATTGTTATTATGTTCAAACAATCACATGAGAGACCTAAAGGACAACTCTCTTCTTCATTGAAGATGCCTCTACATGAGGCCAAAACAAGGATGTATTGCTCCTACAGTGAGGCCCTTACACACTCCTTTGCTTCCCCATAATTTTCCTCCATGATCTCAGCCTTCTACCTATAGATACCTGGCTCTCATACAATCTAGGAGGAGGCATAAACTATGCCTTTCTTCACCTTCGTTGAGCTCCTTTCTACTGTGATCATAAAAGAGACATTAAGGAGTTTTAATTCATCACTTGTGTTGCTCCCTTGGATTATCAAATGACTCCACACATGAGATCTTTTTATACTCACTCATGTGGCTCCAACATCTACCCTTTAGGGCTTGAAAACCTATCATTAGGCCTTCTTAACACTAGGCTGACTTGAACTCTTCATGTCCAAGCGCACACACAAACTTCAAAAACTCATAACTCCACTTTGACAACTCAAAATTTAATTATTTTTGATGCATTGGATTCGTCTCGACATCCTCTAGCATCTCCCTTCATCACATGTCAAAGTCTTGTCATGGTTTTTGTCCAAACATCGATGGGTTCAAAACCTCAGGCTTGGGTTTCAAGCCCACAAGGCCACTTGTGGAGATCCTTCCTCTAAACCCTTGACCCTCAAGGCTTGGAGTACCTATCAAGCTACAAAAATCAACACTCCCTCTTAGCGAGGGAGGTACTTATAAGTCTATAAAGTAACCATCATAATTCGGCGACACTAGCCCATCTAGAATCCATCGTTGTAGCATACCCTATAGAATGAACCCGACAATATCAGTAGTGACTATGCCTCATCACATATGAGCCTGAAGATCCCAAACCTCCATTAGGTTTATCCCTCTAAGGCTAGACTCCCTATGAGCCTACACTATCTCCACTGGCTCAGTTCTGCAAACACTCATCCTCCTGGATCAAATACCACTCGAGAAAATCACTCCAATCTCGAATATGCAACATCATGATCCGATAAAGACTCTAGACTACCAATCTATAGTCCATCACATGAAGCCATCTCTATCACGTTGATCTCTTCCATGCCAAAGCAATCCTCGAGTTGTCCAAACCATCTATGACAAATCAACGGAAGCCCATGATCAACAATCATCCCTACAACAAACTATTGTTCACCAGTATCACCACCAATCCACCAGAACTCCTAGCTAATCTCGTTACTAAGCCAATCAAGACCACATCTCCATGTTTTCAATTGAAATATTTTCTCCATGATCTAGACACCCACAATTCTCTGTGAGTTGCTTCATTGTGCACACTCCGATTCACTTCCCCTCAAAGTATCTCAGATATACTCTGATACCATGTTGTTTTTCCACGATCTTGGTGTTTGGGATATAATCTTAAATCTCTTACACTACCAAACTAAGAATCACAATGATACTACTTTTCCCATCAGAATATAAACAACAGTAATCTACTAGTGCACAAAATATAGACAAATTTACAATTTTCAACCCAACTTCATTATATTAATCAACATATAATACAAAAATCTAGAGCTCCTGTACTAGGGATAATGGCCCTCATACATCCACTAATACAAGATAAAAAGAAATTGGGGCTTGGTGTCAATCCATCGACAACCAATCTTCCCTCAACAAGATACTCTGACTGTCTGTAGAATTTCCCACTATAGATCACCTGATAATGCAATGCACTAAAGAAAAATACTTGATCTACTTCTACAAACAAACTTGGGGAAGCTTGATCAATTTTGAGCAAGATCAAATAGAACACATATAATAGAGAATGAGAAGTCAATCACACATGAACATAGAAGAATACTCTGGGGAAAGCCTCAACTAAAAACCTCGATCTTTGTATTATCATACAAGTGGAAAATCTCAGGATTACACAAAGCTTTAGCTCACAAGCTATCCATCTCTCAGTACAATCCCTCACTACTGCTCATAGATAGAATAAACAACACATATGCCTTCCTTCAGTCCTCCAAGCCTCCTATTTCCTTGCGAAGTTTCTCCTGGGTCCTCTAGCTGAAACTTGTGTGATTCTCACCTCACACACAACACTGACCTCTGAAATAACTGCACAATCCTAAAGGAGATAATTCCTTTTGCATAGATGAGTTTCCTTTATAGGAAAATTCTTCCAAATGATAGTACACTTTCCCTTCCTTTAATCTCAACTGGGTCTCTATCTGAACTAACATGCATGAATTATTTATGAGAGAATATTCAGTTATCTGGAGAACATTAGTTGCATTCATGCATGCATTAACTGACTGAACTCACAATTAGTTCCTCCAATTGTTTGGAACTAATTTAACTGGACTTAACTCAGTTAACTAAGCTAACCAATTACAACTCGTCCTTATCTCCTTAATTAAGGGATAACTTCCTCAATCAAAGGGATGACTGTTGCATGTCTTCACATAGACTTCATGTTTAATTTTCTCCAACTAATTAACTCAAGATGAATTAATAATTATTTTACAAACAACTGCTAAGATCAAATTCGAATTTTAATTAAGGGACTAATTAAAATTGGAATCTATTCCGATATTCTATTTATAGCAATGTTATTTTTTAGCATTTCTATTTTTTGCTATTTCCAACAGCGTTGGAGTATATCCTTAAATGCTATTTATAGCAATGTTATTTTTAGCATTTCTTGTTGCTATTTTTAACACTCCTTCTCAACAAGAAATACATTCAACTCGAACCCAATCCTGAACCTTTGGAATGTTCTGCATGCAACACTTCTCTCAAGTGTTGTTGCTCCAGCAACTCTAGAAACAAAAAATATCCAACTTGAATTAGAATGATGCCTCTATCATCAAAGTGTCTGACTATTATTGCCTCTGTCGATTGAAAACTCTGCACCTCTGTGCTCTTCAGTATTTGACTACTCTAGCCTCTGTCACTTTGATCTATGACTACATCAATCCCACTAATTCCTCCTTCTACATCCGTGTTGTTGTTAGTCCTATCTCCCAGCACTGCATCTGCACTGCATCTCCTCTCATCATGTTGCATCGTGTTTCCCACTGTTGCATTGCAACTCAGTTACTGAGAAGTAAGTAACTGATCTCCCAATTGACCTCCCTGTTGAGTTAGAAACACCCTCTGATGCTGAAGCTCCCTTTGTCATTGACAAGTGCTCCCTCTCTGACCTCTGTGCTATTGTAACAACTCCGTGCATCTCACACCATTGCACACCTCTTTGTGTCATCCTGCACTAGTGCAACACTCATGTGCCTCTCGCATTGCTGCAGCCTGCTAGCTCTACGTTGTCTTGGGACTCCTGCATTGTAGCTCTCTCTGCGGCTCCATCCACATCCATCTATACCCACTTATCTAGTCCTGCTACTCCTCATCGGGGCTCCCGTAGCAAGGTCTAATCAAAGAGGCTGGGTACCTCAAGGAACCTACCCCTATTTCAACCTTCTTGGGACTATCACTTCACATCGCCCCACCTCACACCTAGAGGTATGGATGCATGTGATCCCTATGCTCACTTGACTTGAAATTTCCCCCTACTGGAGGTCTCTACATGGGTGGATGCCTCCACTCGGTCTCCTCTCAGCTTCTCCAGTTGTGGTTGCTCCACAACCTCCTGAAGTTGCTTCACCAATTGTTGCTCCTCCACAATTGTCTGAGATTTCTTCTGGCGTTGCATGTTGAGAGGTAATTTACTCTCGCTCTCAACCATCAAGTATCTAAACTTGCTTTTCTCCTCAAGGGTTTGCATGCATCTTGTACCTCAAGTGCATACAGGTTCTTGGCTAGCACACCAATCTATTTCATCTTTCCCGCCATCACGAAATTTTTTGGAAAAAGAGCTGATTTTAAATCAGCGATATCTCCCTCATCTGAACTCCAATTCAACCGATTGTTTTTTTGAATTTGGGTATTTTTCTGCAAGGAATCCAGATTTGCTATTTGTTTCTAAAAATTTTGCACAAAAATGTTCAGATCTGCAAAACTCACAGCCCAATTTTTTTACTTCAAATTCTCTTCTTCGTATACTGTTCACTGCTCCGATAAACTTTGCTCTGATACCATGTAGAACTTTTTCTACAAAACCTCACTCCGATACAATGTAGAATTTCCCACTGTATATCACTTGATAATGCAATATACTAAAGCAAAATACTTGATCTACTTCTACAAACAAACTTGTGGAAGATTAATCGATTTTGAGCAAGATCAAATAGAACACATACAACAGAGAATGAGAAATCAATCACACATGAACATAGAAGAATACTTTGGGGGAAGCCTCAACTAAAAACCATGATTACTGTATTATCGTACAAGTGGAAATATCTCATGATTACACAAAGCTTTAGCTCGCAAGCTATCCATCTCTCAGTACAATCCCTCGTTGCTGCTCATAGACAGAATAGACAACACATATGCCTTCCTTCAGTCCTCCAAGCCTCCTATTTCCTTGCGTAGTTTGACCTGGGTCCTCCACCTGTAACCTGTGTGATTCTCACCTCACACACAACACTGACCTCTGAAATAACTGCACAATCCTAAAGGAAATAATTCCTTCTGCATGGATGAGTTTCCTTTATAGGAAAATTATTCCAACTGATAGTACATTGTCCCTTCCTTTAATCTCAACTGGGTCTCTGTCTAAACTGACATGCATGAGTTGTTTATGAGACAATATTCAGTTATCTGGAGAACACTAGTTGCATGAATGCATGCATTAACTGACTGAACTCACAATTAATTCTTCCAATTGTTTGGAACTAATTTAACTAGACTTAACTTAGTTAACTGAGCTAAATAATTACAACTCAAATACAACTCATCTTCTTCTTAATTTAAGGGATAACTTCCTCAATCAAAGGGATAACTGTTGCATGTCTTCACATAGACTTCATGTTTGATTTTCTCCAACTAGTTAACTCAAGATGAATTAATTAATTATTTTAGAAACAATTGTTGAGATCAAATTCAAATTTTAATTCTCAATTTTAATTAGGGACTAATTAAAATTGCAATCTATCCCGAAATGCTATTTATAGCAATTCTATTTTTTTCATTTCTATTTTTTGCTATTTCCAATAGAGTTGGAGTATACCCTAAATGTTATTTTTAGCATTTCTTGTTGCTATTTTCAACACTGTCTAGTTGATGTAGAGCTCCTCACAACTTCCTTGGTGATACCCTATACCTACCAAGTACTTCAGCTTCCAATCTCTAGCTCCTACCTCTATCAATGCTCCAATTCCATTTGACCACTAAACCTCAGATGTCAATCTACTCACTAGTTGTGCCTTAGCCATCAAGGGCATAACACTTCAAGACTCCTGTCGAGTTGTTCACAAATCCACTTGTGAAAAATTCTCAATCTACCCACTGTTGCTCCTCATCTAGTCAAGAACTTCAACACACTATGGTCTTCCTACACTGCTCCAATGAAAACTAACATAGGGCATAGAGGGTTTCCACCTATGACTATAAGATTTCAATCTCCCAGAGTGAAGGAGGATGTCCATGCCCATCATCTATTATAGAAGTCCTTCTTCACACATAAATCCAAGGTTTCTCAAATGCTCCTCTGGTTCATCAACCCTTAAGCTCAACAACTTCCACTCTAGAAACCACCTAAGTGCATGAAGATGGTGCACATCAAGCTCCAACTTGGACACTATCATGTTGTCCTCCAATAGACCATAAATGCCCAATCCACGTCCAGACTTGGTCCAATCTCACACTGCCCTCTAACATTCCACGAGTTACTGGTACTTGTTATAGCATTTGATCCTAGTTAGGGCATCCAGTCATCTAGTATACCCTTACATATGGTTGCTAATAGACTCCTCAAATCTATCTCTCGAAGGGAACTTCATAAAACCATCATCTAAGAGGCCATTTCCAACTCTATCTATTGTTTTCCTCTTGCCTAGGGATTTGTGCTTCCTACTGTAGCATCTGCCTGCTAAGAAACCCTTTCTTCTAGCTACCAGAGTAATCCAATAAGTGTCCAATACGCCAACTAACACTCTCTATAGAAATGCCACTATTTAGCAAATCTGACCTCCAAGTCTTCCCCTCCTCTTTTGGCTGCTCAGGCTATAAGATCTATCATCCAATCTGGTCCACTCTTGACCCAAGTAAAGGTAAGAATGGAGAAAGAGCATACATCTTGATTGATTTTCATGGACGGATTTATGGTCACTAGTTAGGGCTTCTCTTGTAGCCCACAGAAGCCCACCAATTCCAACAAAACTCACCTCAATTAATGTGGCTTACTTTCCTTCACAAGGTCGGTAACTTTTTGTGTCAATAGGCTCCTACATATCACTGTTTAAAGCTTGTTTGTCCCTCAAAACACCCATTACAGGCCTACAGCCTACTCATCACAACATTGTTATCATTTCTTCCTACTTCAGGGAGGTATTCCCACAGCCAGCTAGCCCAGAACAACTCCTCACTCCTCAACCTACCTGGATATTTTTATGCTCTTCAAATAGTCACAAGAGAGCCCTAAACATCACCTCTATTCTTCGCTGAAGATGCCTCTACCTGCAGCCCAAACAAGGATGTATTTCTCCTATAGTGAGGCCCTTACACACTCCTTCACTTTCCCATGATTGTCCTCCATGATCTCATCCTTCTGCCTATAGATACTCAGATCTCATATTGTCTAGGAGGAGGCATAAACTATGCCTTCCTTCACCTTGATTGAGCTCCTTTCTACTATGACCATAACAGAGATATTAAGGAGGTTGAATTCCTCACTTGTGTTGCTCCCTTGGATGATCAAATGACTCCACACATGATCTCCTTTTATAGTAACTCATGTGGCTCCAACATCTACCCTTTAGGGCTTGAACAGTTGTCATTAGGCCTTCTTAGCACTAGGCCAACTTGAACTCTTCATGTGTGATGCCACACACAAACTTCAAAAATTCTTAACTCCATTTTGACAACTCAGAATTTGATGATTCTTGATGCATTGGATTTGTCTCTACATCCATCTCCCTTCATCACATGTCAAAGTATTGTCATATTTTTGGCCCAAACATCGATGGGTGTAAACCACAAGCCCACAAGGCCACTTGTGGAGCTCCTTCCTCCAAACCCTTGACCCTAAAGGTTTGGAGTACCTCCCAAGCTACAAAAATCAACATGGAGATGGTTTTCTCCAAGAAGCCCTTGACAAGTAGGTGGAAACAAGAAAATTCCTCTAGGTATGGTGAAGAAATTCTGAGGCATCCAAGCTTGTGTTGGTTTTGTGATTTCTAGGCCGGTTTAGGTGAAATCACTGTGGTTGATGGTCGAGGTAGTTTAGCCTCTTGAATCTCTAGTTGGTGTTGTTTGTTTTATCCCATGAGATCCCACATTCATGCTTGGAATATGGCATAGGGGTGATTGGTTGAAAGAAATATTTGGTTCAACCCAATCTATGGTTGGGTGGTACATGGAAGTTCCTGACTTGGTTGGCTTTATGTATATGTTATTAAGTGTGACTTCTTATTGAGATCTATGAGCACATTTATTGGTTATTGTGTTTATTTTATGACTCATTTGTCATGGCTTCATTATGGTTAAATGTTGGTTATATACATGATTAAATGATGTGCTCGTGTTATGGATATTTTTCATGATTCGATAAGTCATTGAATGGTTATATGAATTTATGAGTGAACAAGTGTTGTTTCAACTAGCTTGAGAGGGTAGTGAACCTTCCGGATGATCCTCTCGTGAAATGAATGAGATAGTGATCATATATGCATTCATGACCTATAGCTACTATGTTTACCATGCGTTTGAAAAAATGTTTATCATGTGTTTGGTAAGTATGGGCAATAACTTAGCCTTAGAATAGATTATACATACTTATCATCATCATAAACTAGATTCTGGAAATTTCTGGGTAGTTGGTCTGTAGCTAGCCCATGTATGGAACTCAAGCTAGGCCATGAAGGCTAATCAAATCATCATGGATGTGGTTAAGTGGAAGAAACATCAGAAAATAAAAGCATACATGCATGCATATGATAATGCTAATTTCATGAAAATAAGGGTGAAAAGGGGGAAAGAAGAGAAAATAGGGAATTGTTTAGCAATTTCTCAGTAAAGTGACACCAATAGAAACACCCAAGAAATGTCATAATTTTTTTCATAAATAATACTTGTATCCAATGCAATCTAGCATGTCAACAACCTAGTTTTAAAGGAAGTAATTAAACACTTAAACCATTGATTCAATAAAATTCTAATTATATATAACCAACAATAACACCCCAAAACAAATAAATTGCGAAGCATGAGAATAGAAAGAAAAACTAGTAGAAAATACAAGCAATCAACCTTAACCAAAATATCAAACTACATAAAAGAAAATAAAACAACAAATTAAAGCATCTCCATTAGCAGAGACAATTTCTAAAATGGAGGCCAAATGTAACCACCCCTCCCACATTTACCCAATTTCACTGGCCTTCTAGGTTAAACATGAGACAAATAGTTACTATGATATGACCTGACCTCCTAGTGCAAGTTAGGGAAGTGGGCCCTACAAACTGACCACAAACTGACAACTCACAGCATCCCTCCAGGCTATAGGACACTCAAAGGCCAAAGAACCACCCCAAGTGACCAAACCCTGAGTTGGGGCTCTTTTGACTAACCTAGACCCCCAACCACATGCATGACAAGGCCTGGGTGTAGTTATAGGCCTCCAACCACATGCAAAACATCGCCTCCATGCCAGTATGGCCCAACTTGCCCAGTTCAGAGGGTATGGTCCTGAGATCTGAGCCACAATTCTTGGCCAACCTCCAGACGACTGCCCATAACTACCCGTGACTTCTCAAAATGATAAATGACATAATGACAAATATTTTCATACAAAAATTTAACAAGTACTAACCCAGGACATGCCTAGTCCATAATAGACATTTCGTAAAACACACAGAAAACATGTAAGCTACAAGTCATGAATGTACATATGATCATAATAGTCTAAGATTCATTTGACAATCACCAAGAAGACTTTATTCCATCTCCGCATAGTTTCAACAACACTTATTAGTCCATATATTCATCAACCATTCAATAACTAAATGATTCATGACAAGATCCATAGATAATACACATCATATAACCAGAAGATAACCATCATAGAAACCATGGAAACTCAATCATAATATTACCAATCAAATCACTAACAATGCTCATAGATCACAATAGGAAAATGTCTCATATTAACATGTGAAAATACCAACCAAGTCAGGGACTTCTACATACCACCTGACCATAGAATCGACTGAACCAAATCTCTCTTTCATCCAATCACCCCCGCACCATATTCCAAGAATGAATGTGAGATATAATGGAATAAACCAATACAAAACCAAACCAGAGCTTCCAGAGGCCAAACCACCTCAACCCTCAACCATTGTGATTGAACCTCTATGGTCGAACATCACTAACACCAAATAGATCGGTATCTACCCAAGTTTTCCATGGCTCCAGGAACTAGTGACTCAAGCCACAACCTTCTAGGGCTCCATATTGTTTTCCCAACCCAGCTCCAGGGACTAGTAACTCAACCCACCAGGGCTTTAGAGTGTTTTTCCCAACCTATGTTCCAAGACTAGTAACTCAACCCAAGTTGTTCCACAACTTCCAGAGCATTTATTCCAACCCATAGCCATAAGGAACATGAGAACCAATAAAAAAAAACAAGTGGAAAAACCCACAACACCATGGTTATCCAGGAAATGCCAAGGCAAGCCTAAAACCACTGTCAATCTAGGCAAATATCCATGTGAATGACAACACATAATCATAAAATCACATGCATATACCAGACATCCAGAAATCAACAAGGAAATCACACATGCAACTTGTTACCTGCAAAGAAATCTAGTTGTAGTTGTTGATCCACCTGTTTCCTCGTGATTTCCTGCTTTCTTTTGCTTTCTTTCTCCAATTCCAATGTATGCCAAAGTGATCCAGTGATCCAATAATGATCCAAGATTTCTCTAAGTTTGTAAGAGTGTGAGAGAATGAGAGAATGAAAGAGATCTCCAAAACAGAACTGATAAAATGTTGTGAATTGGTCCTCAAAAGCCTTTTTATCATTGAGGCCTCTATCTTATTCATTTTCCTTCAATTTTACTCTTATGCAAATTTGTGTCTCTTCACCTTCCATTTGTCCTATTTTCCTTTATTTCATAATAAAATGCCAATTATCGCTACTTTGCTTTTGCCCATTTCCATAGCCATTAATTAATCACTAGTGATACCCATTACAATGTTTTTCCCAACATTCAGCTTGGAATACATGTCCCATCACCTTGGTATTATTATTTTTATTTACATAGAAAATCAACCAGGGGTTGTTACAAATCCCCCCCCCCTGGCAGAACACCATCCTCGGTGTTCAATGACACCTATGACTAGTAAACAGCTAAAAACAACACATACTACCCATGGAATTTTATAACATAGCTCGATGAAGTATTTACATTGAACAACCGCTGAAAAATCATGACCAACATAACAAACATGAAAATCATACCACTTATTGGAGCTTTATAACACAACTCATTTTGGTATCTACAGCAACATCCACATATACATATACATATACAAAATATCCATTTGCTCGAACCAGAAAATAATGAAGGATACATAGCCTACATCTGATCAACCATCTCCCATGTAGCTTCATCAGGCCCAAAGTGCTTCCACTACACTTTAACTAGCTCAATTGCTCTATTTCAAAGCATGAGTTGTTTCCACTGCAATATGCATTGTGGTTTTGGATGGAATTCTCCCTCTAGTTCCACCTGCAATACAAACCAGTTAATCACATGATCAGCATCCTGCACATACTTCTTAAGCAAGGAAACATGGAATACATCATGGACTCACTATCGAAGGAAATGAAAGTTTGTAGGCCACTGGTCCAATCCTCTCAAGGATCTCGAAAAGGCCCACAACACCGAGGTGCCAACTTGGCACATGATCCAATCCTCAAGGAGCTCCTCTTCATCTTGATGCACAAGTACACATGTTCCCCAACCTAAAACTCCTTAAATACCTTGCGTTGATCTGCAAAAATCTTCTGCTTGTCTTGTGTTGTCTTCAAATTCCTTTTAATAACCTGCATTTCCTATTCCATCTATGCCAACATGTCTAGTCCAATCAGTACCCTGTTCACTATATCACTTCATGTGATAGGAGTATTATAACTATACCCATAAAGTGCCTCAAATAGACTCATTTTCAAAGACTATTGATATCCATTACCATATGAAAACTCAACCAATGGAAGTTACTCTTCCTGCTTCCTTTGATGATGCATGACATACATCCTCAACATGTCCACAAGAATCTTCTTGACCCTCTCTATCTTTCCATCTATTTGTGCATGATAAGTTGTACTCAAATCCAACTTTGTCCCCAAACCCACAAACAAATCTTTCCAAAACCTAGAGTGAACTTGGCATTTCTGTCGAATAAAATATTCTTAGGAACACCATGCAATCTCGCTATCTCCCTGATGAAAATATGAGCTACCTCACTAGTTGAATTTGTAGACTTAACTGCAATGAATTTCCCCACTTTACATAACATATCAAACACAACCATGATAAAATCATGATGCTTCGATGTCATTGGAAAACCTGTAATGAAATCCATGGAAATGACCTCCCATTTCCACTTTGGAATCGAAATCGACTATAATAAACTACCTGTATGTTTACACTCTACTTTTATTTGCTGACAATCCAAACATCTCACAACAATCTCAGCCACCTCTTTGTTCAAATTTGGCCAATGATATAATTTCTTAACCGTCTTCAATGCCTTTTGATATCGTGGGTGACCTAAATATCACTTAACATGAAACTCCCTCAAGATAAGCTTCTTGAGGTCACTATTATCAGGCACATAAATTTTGTTCCTGAACCTGACTAAGCCATCTTCTATGAGATGATACTCCTCAACCCTATTACTTGTACCCTGTTATTGTAACATTTGCCTCAACTTTTGTTAGATGTCATCATATTGTCCTGCCTGCAAGATCCGCTCTTGCAAGTCTGTCCCATATGAAATCACTGTTGCAATGAGATTCACCTGCACTCTTCTACTAAGAGCACCTGCAATCTTGTTCTCCTTTCCCTTGATGTACCTGATCTCGAACTAAAACTCATTAAGAGTAGCCAACCATCTAGCTTGCCTGACATTCATATTAGGTTTATCAAACAAGTACCTCAGTCCACTATGATCACTCATCAAGATGAACATCCTACCAAGAATATAGTGTCTCCACATCTTTAGCACATGAATAATAATTTCCAACTCAGGATCATGTGTCACATAATTCTTCTCGTGCTCGTTCTACTCCCTTGACTCATATCATACTACCTATCCTTCTTGCATCAGGACTCCACCAAGTCCTCTCTTGTAAGCATTTGTACATACCACAGACTCCTTGTCAGGATCTGCAATCTTCAAGACTGGAGAATTTGTAAGTAAATGTTTCAACTGCTCAAAACTAGTTGCACAATCCTCTAGCCATTCTAACTTCTTTCCTTTTCATTGCAAAGATGTAATAGGGTAGGAAATGTGTGAGAATTTAATGATGAACCTCCTTGTTGGGCTTCGTATTTGATACAATCCTCTTATCTTATTTCTTATTTTTATGTTTGTTTTCTAAGATTTTTTGTGTGCAAAATGAGATAACTCATGCAATATAGATCCTAGAAAGGATTCAATGGATTTTCATCATTTAATCTCTTTAAGAATTGATTTAAATTACAGAAAGTGTGATTTGATTATGATTTGAACCATTATTTGAATAGAGATATTTGATTTCGAATGTTGTTTCCTGGAATAGTCAATGAAGAACATATTATGAGGAGTTGTTCGGGTTAATTATAACCAGTTGAACAAGATCAACTTCTATCTTGGATGGATCAGTTGGGAAAGATATCATGGCCATGTTATTCTAGAGAAAGGTTGGAGATTTTTGTAATTTGAATAAAGCATTCGCAGAAGATTCATATTCTCAAGATTGCTTTTCTATTTGAAAATAGACTTGTTTGTAATATAAAAATGAGGAATTGAACCTCAGTAGTTTATTTCAAGCTATATTCATCTTGATCTATATTGTAAATTTTCACAAACATTCCTTGTAACTTACTCATTATAATTTAATGGAGACTTTTGCAGTTCAACCTTAACTTATTGCGTTGAGTTAGCTACGAGGTAGTTGAATTCCAATGATTTTGGGTCCAGTCCTGGAACTACTACTGTCCTTTCTTGTATTATTAAATTTGTATTCTACTTTCAGTTCATGTTCTACAAATACTCAATCGTTTTCTAGATCTAACTGTTGATTATCAGATTTGTTGTTAAAGTATGAGTTTTTGCAAAATCTACAGTTGAATATTATAGAGTTATATTTAATGTAATTGGTTCTTTGAGTGTTATCTTTCCTTTTTGTTTCCTGATTAATGTAGAATTTTTAATTCTGAAGATTTGATATCATTTCCGGAAAGTTCATTTCTAGTCATAGTGCTCTTCCTTTCTTGCAAATGCAGTTTCTTAGGAAACAACTTTGTATTTAGTTGGATTACTTCACTATTTTTGGTAGGAGACTTAATGCTTTGGCTATTTTATCAATTTTGATTGTTTAAGCTTGAATTCTAGAAGTTAAGAGAGATTTGTTTCTTTCAGTAAGTCCAATATAACATCCCTAGTGATAATTCCATGTAATAAAAGTAGATAAAGGAAAAATAATAACCACGAATGATGAGACACTTATTCCAAGTTGAATGTTGGGAAAAATCCTAGTGATGGGGATCAATTTTGATTGGTTATGGCTAAGGAAATTGGAAAAGGCAATGGCTAAGACTTTGGAAAGGAAAAATGGCATTTTTGGCAAAATTATTTATGAAAATAATGGAAAAATAGGATAAAAGGAGGTGAAAGGTCACAGGTTACAAATGAGGAGGAAAATGAAGGAATATAATGGAAAATGGAGAAAATAAAGGCCTCATTCATAAAAAGGCTTATGAGAATCAATTGGCAACCTTTTTGCAGTTCAGTTTTGGAGCTCTCTCATTATTCTCTCTCTATATCATACTCTGGGAGACTTAGAGTTTTCTTGGAACACTCTTGGTGGGAGTGGCATACTTGGATTCTTGGAGCAAGAAGGAAAAGGAAGAGTAGGAAAGTGGAAGAGGGCATCAGGATCAGCAGCTACATCAAATTTGCTTGCAATTACCGAGTTTCATGTATGATTTCTTCACTAGTTTTGGCATGCATGGCATATGCATAAGATTCTTGGTCATGATCTATCACTGGCATGGAGGATTAGCTGGATTGATAGTGGATTGCCTAGCCTTGCCATTTCCTAGATAACCAAAGTTATTGTAGGTTTACTTTAATTATTCATTTTTGGTTGGTTCTCATGTTTCCTTAGGTTGGGTTGAGTTATTAATTCCTGGTAGCCCTAGTTGGACAATTGTTGTGGAAGCCCTATAATAGCTTGGGTTGAGTTACTAATCCTAGAAGCCTTGGTTGGAAAAATGCTATGAAATCCCTTGGCGGGTTGAGTTACTAGTCTTGGAAGTCTTGGTTGGACAAATGCTCTGGAAGCCTGGCAACAGGTGTGGGTTGAGTTACTAGTCTTGGAAGCCTTGGTTGGAACAAACACTCTAAAATCCCTGGAAATCTTGGATGGAGACCAATCTGATGATGGTTTTTTGATGTCTAACCGTGAGGTGGAATCATTGCTTGAAGGGTTGAGGTGGATGGCCTCTAGAAGCCCTGGATGAGTTTTGATTGATGTGTTCTATGAGATCCCACATTCATGCTTGGAATATGGCATGAGATTTTATGGTTGAAGAGAGATTTGGTTCAACCATTCTACGGTCGGGTTGAACATGGAAGTCCCATCTCGGGTTTTGATTTTGCATCATTAATGAAAGGTTATTTCTCCTTGTATTTCTATGAGTATTTTGATGGATTATATGTGGTCTATATGGTTATACTTTCATGAGTATTTTTTATGCTATTATGTTAGTTATATATGTGTTTTATGACAACAACCATGTATGGTTTTGATCATGTTTTTACTTGTAATTGAATGATAATTTTATCTATGACCTAATGGATGGAATGGAAGTTGATGTATTGAGGCATAAATGGTTCTTAGTGATTCTCAACCAAGTATGAGACCCCTACACTTAGAACTATTATTTACACATGTAGTTTACATATTCGTGATTTGTTTGATGAAATGCCTGTCATGGCTAGTAGGGGTCTTGTCAAGGTCTTAAACAAGTATTTGCTTTAGCACTATCATTTCCATGTTATTTTATTGTTTTGAAGAGATGGTTCAATTCTGGGTAGTGACCTGGGCTCTGTGCCTAAAAAAAGTGACTCTAATCCTAGGGACGCTGGCATAGCACTGACTAAATGACACTTTGGATGCTGGAAATAAATCTTGTGAGAGAAACTTTGGGTTTCTGGATGATGTCATGCATATAGCATGAGAGAAACTGAGGCTTAAGTTGTCCAAGAGTTTAGTGGAACCAAAGGGCAAGTTGCCTAAAGTGTTGGATTGGTTCCTGAAGGTCTTAAAGTTGATGTTGAATGTCTATATGGTGTGTTTCCATCAATTCCACTTCCTTAACATGACTTAGGAGGTTGAATAATCTCATAGTGGTCTCTCGTCGCATGTTTACCCCAGATGGTCAGTTGCTTGGGTAGACGTGGGAGGAGGGTGTTACAGAGTGGTATTCCGTTGATTTGTTGATCGTGTAGACAAGGTATCCTCCCTGATCTATGCTAAGATATTGTTGTAACATGTATTTTTTGTTACCTTTAATATTCATGCTTCATTCAAGAATCACTTGAAAATATCTTTAAAAAAGATAAGGCAAGAGGGAAATGTAATAAATTACATATCGGAATCAAAACACAAAAGAAACAAGTATAAAAGAATTGGCCCATGCAATTAAGTTAAATCACAATATAAATAGTTATATGAAGTCATAATCAATATATATATATATAATATCTATTAATATATATATTATATAATCTGTGTTGTGTGTGGCGGTAAGGGGTGTGTGTGTGATAGCAATGCGATTAGATCGCAATCGCGAAACGCAACGGGCATTTGCATGAAGTTACCACGAGAATCACCGATTGCTGATTGCGACAAGTAGTTAATAAAGCACTGAACAGGCCAGACCCGAAGCATATATATATTATGTTTTATAAGCCCCAGCGAGTCCGCAATCATCGCATAACATTTATATATGTATATGATTTATGTCGATTGCAATATTCGATGGCCGGACCCGATAGTTTATATATGATGTGCTTTATAAGTCCAGCGAGTCCGCAATATCGCAAGGTTTGAGTTCAAGCACCGATTGGGATTTGCGACAGAGATCCAGACCCGATATTATATATGCCATGTTTTATACTTCTGCCGAGTCTATGATATCACAGATTGTTAAGGTTTGGGTTAATACACCAATTGAAAGCACCGATTATGATTGCGATGGATTTCAGACCCGATGAATTATTAAATACAGATTTATGTCTAATCGAGTCTGTAAGGGAGTCAGAAGATTGTTGAAACGAAGGAACCGATGGGTTTATGCAACAGATTTAATTCTTTTTTAGTTTCGCGGTAAACCAAAGGTTTGTGTTAATTTCGTTGAATAAAGGGAAAATCAGTGTTAAAGCCAAATCTAAAGAAAAGGCAATTGGTCGAGTTTCTTGGTGTTTTGGCCAATTGAAATGCGCCCGATACATGTGTAAGCCCAGGTTTACACAAGTCAAACACTATTTAATATGGTTAAAGCATATTAATCATTATTAAAGCATCTACAGCAGAACTCAAGAGCCAATTAATAGAGCCAAAAAGCCAGTAGTCATTGTCATCTTCTATGTTCAGTTATTTTCCGTTAATTTATGTTCTTTGAGATGTCTTTACCTTCCGTGTAATAGTTTGTAATAATTCTTACTTCAGATAGTTAGAGAAACAATTTTAGTAGTTTAATTGTTTCAAAGATCGGAAATTGTTTCACAAATGTATAAAAGGAGGAAAACTTACAAAGAAGGGGTTGGAATTTTGGAGAACCCGAAGGCTAGGCCACTGTATTCCTGGTATAACTGTTGATTAATGAAAGAATCAGAAGTTTCCATGAATTGTTGGGTATAATTTTGTAACCTTGCTCTATCATGTGTCATCTTGTGTTTTCTTCTTTCAAGTATAGTAATCAAGCTGTAGGTATTTATTTTCTTATGTAGATAAAGTTAAAATTCCTTGAAAGAGCGCTCCTATACTTGAAGTTGTCACCTTCCTTTCTAAGTTATAGATAATAGTTTCTATGTAAGGCAGCATATTATCTTTAACTTCTCCAAGGGTCACAGATAGTAGTTTCTGTGTTAAGCAGCATATTGTCTATGATTCAATTCTCATTTTCATAATTCTTCTAAGTGACAGATAGTAGATTATGTGTTAAGTAGCATATTATCTTTAACTTCTCCTTCAAGCTTTCTTCATTCATCATTTATATCTAGCAACAAATGGCATTCTGATATGTTCTTGTAATACATGTATTAAGGGTTAAAGACCAATTTTTCCAGGTCCTTCATTTGAGAGCACAACAAACAATAAAGTGACAAATAAGTGACAACAAACAATAAACATTAATGTCTTAAGCACAATTTCTACACAGCCAAGAAATTGGTTTCTTAAGGTACAACAAGTACATTGGTTTATTGTGATTTTGTTTAGATTACATGATATAACTTTAGGAAGAAATATCAAATGACTAACAAGATGGTTGACTACAAAGACTCTCCTTATGAATCCGAAGAGTAGTATGGTGTTGGGAACTCTTCCGATTTGGCACTTACACTGAGAATCTTAAAGGAAGAAATAAGGAGTTGTAAGGCAGATAATGACATAATCATGTAGGCATAGGAGAAACAAGCAAAGGTAAATGCAGTGACACTTTAGAGTTTGTCAGATTTGCAACGACAGGGACCACATCAAATCACCTATGAGTAGGAGGATAGAACTAATGGGGCATATAATAGTTGGTCGCATGGTGGTCACAAGTCAAATAGAGATGACACTATTAGAGATGGTAGATTGTTAGACACTCTGGATAAGAGAGGGGATAGATACAAGTATTATTCTAGTTCTCATTCAGATAGGCATTATGATCATCATCGTTATCACCCTTATAGGAGGAGTGATAGGGGATATTTTCCGAATGAGTTTAAGAAAGCAAAGCCACCAACATTTGATGGAGAGATGAAGAACCTACAGGATACAGAGGCATGGTTGTTTGGAATGAGGATCATCATATGAGAGATTGTATGCAGAATCAGGGTGGTAGACCTCAGATATACAGTGTGCAGGAGGCACAAATTGTTGGGGAAGTTGGTTAGATTATTCCATGTATCTATGTAGCATTGGATAACAAACAGCTAGAGCATTAGGCATCTATCATTGAGATGGATGGTAAGCTTTGTGATCAAATTATTTCTATTTTGATTGACACTAGATCTAATTATAGCTATGTTAGTCCTGACTTGGTGGATAAGTGTGGTTTTAGTAAGGAATTGCATGCAAAGTCTTGGTTAGTGTAGCTGGCTAAAGGTACAAAGAAGTGAGTTCCTCATCGGGTGAGAGCTTGTGTATTTGATTTGAATGGTATTCCGACCGCAACACATTTGAATGTGTTACCATCAGGATCATATAGTATGTTGTTGGGCATGGATTGGTTGTATCTTCATAGAACTAAGGTAGATTGTTATGACAAAGCCATTGAGTGTGTTCATGACAATGGAGAACCAAGAGTCTTATAGGGTAAGAAGAAAGCTACATCAATTAGGATGGTGACAACTATGCAAGCAAAGCGTAGTCACAAGAAAGGGTGTATGTTATTTGTAGTGCACATTTCTAGTGATAAGGGTAACGAGGTTGAGGATGCAGATGTGTTGAGAAGGTACCCAGTTTTACAACAGTTTAAGGATGTATTTCCTGAGGACATTACAGAGTTGCCACCTCCCAGTGAGGTGGACGTTTCTATTGAATTGGTGCCAGGAGAAGCTCCAGAATCAAAATCACCTTACAGGATGAGCACACTTGATTTAGTTGAGTTAAAGTTGCAGCTGAAGGAAATGTTGGACAAGGGGTACATTACACCAAGTGCATCACCATGGGGCACACTGGTATTGTTTGTGAAGAATAAAGATGGTACTCTCAGGTTATGCATTGACTATAGGTAATTGAACAAAGTGACCATCAAGAAGAGGTACCCATTACTGAGGATTGATGACTTGTTCAATCAGCTGAAGGGAAAAGAAGTGTTCTCAAAGATTGATATGAGATTCAGATACCATCAGGTATGCATCAAAGAGGAGGACATTTACAAGACTGTGTTCAGGACTAGGTATGGGCATGATGACTTTATTGTAGTTCCATTTGGCTTAACTAATGCTCTAGCAACATTTATGTGTTTGATGAATAGTGTGTTGCATCCATACTTGGATAAGTTTGTTATTGTGTTCATTGATGATATATTGGTATATTCTAAAAATGAGGAATTTCATGGGAGCATGAAAGCTCTTGTACTTCAAATTTGAATGAGGATATAAAGCGATGGCAGAACCAGTTACACGAGGTAATCATGTTGAACTGTAACATGATGACAAGATCGCTACGATGCGTATCAATGGAAATGAGAGATTTACCTACTTACGATGGATTAGGAGAGGTAGATACTTTCCTAGACCAATTTGAGAGGGAGGTGCTGGAAAAATAACGATTTGAAGCTTTGAATTGGGTACTGCACACTACATCCGCAAGGTGGTGGGGTATGCACAAAGGAAACTTTGATTACTGGTGCACCTATAGGATAATGATGCACACATGATTTGGAAAAACTAGAGGGTTGTCAGTGGGTAGATGCAATGGTTGGGATAGTCTGCACGTGCATATGTCTAGGTGGGCACAGGCATATGATAAACAACTTGCACAGATGCACATACACTTTGTAATGGGAGGTACGATCAATAAGCATGTGTTGGGAGGGGGAATGGGTGACCATCTCCTCAAATTGGAATGACAAAATGTGGAAAGAATGAGTGCACAGACGATTATCCATGTGGAATCCTTTAAAAAGGTGTGTGAAGCCCTTAACAAGGTATGTAATGCACAGTGAAGTGATTGGGACTTGCACGTACTAGCAGTCCTATGGGCTTATAGGGAAACATGCAAGAAATTGATGGGACAAACGCCTTCTAGGTTGGTTTATGAAGCAAGGGCTGAAATACCGATGAAGTATATCATGCCTAGTCCACGCATAGCAGCGCCCATAGATACGATAGATTGTGAAGCCCTAAAAGAAGGGAACACGCAGTTGGAAGAAGAAGGATGCTTGGGACCTAATGAAGAGATCCAGTGGGGTAATCTTAGGCTCCAAGAATTCTTAAATGAGAAAGCTCGTTTGAGGGAGAAAAGCACCATGGCAGAAGAAGAAGTCAAAAAGTTGGAGGGAGGAATGAAAAGGGATTTTCTGGATAAAAGGACTGTGGTGATAAAATGGGATGTGTTGCATTGATAAATTTGAAGATTACCGGTGAGAGTTGATCATTTTGATGCCTTGGATTGGACCACGTATTACTAAAAGGATCCTAGAGGGCGATAGGATGCAAATGGTAAAATGCGCGATGCAAGTAGTAAGGCTAAAAGGAGAACTATTCCAAGAAGAAGTAAATGATGATTAAGTAAAGCCGCGTAAAGGTGGCATGACCACCTGAATAGCCGTGGGAAGCATAGTCTTAGCGCTCTAGGAAGTTGAAAGGAGGCGCGAGACTATAAATTACTCTGCTCGAGAGCTGCATGATGTCAGGACTGCATGCAGAAGAGAAGTGTCACAGGGTCCGTGACAAAGCAAGGGTATTTGTGCTGCCGCGCAGGTTGGCTGGAAAGTGAACATTATAGTCACTATTCATGATGTCATTCTTGGTTTGAGACCAAATGAAGCGGGCAGCAGGTATTTAAGGCAAGATTTATGGGCAAGATTTGGGAAATCTACCACAAGGGAGCATTAATGGACCGTATTTTGGGGGAACGATCAAATTTGAATTCAAAACACGCTATGAATAAAAAAGGGCTACTTAGCAAACAACACTTGGTCATTTCAGAATTGAGTTGTCGTGTGCTCAGAGTATTCTGAACCGAGACTTGTTTAGTCTTTTGCGAGCATTGTTTGAGCACCCAATTGAGCATTTGAGAGATTTCTAGATGAACAAAATGACAGTGTCTGAAGAAGCCAGGGAAATCGAAGAAATGACTGCCGAAGAGGTCACGCAGGCCATGATAGTAGAGGATGCCCCTGAGAGCACCAAGATAGTTGCGAAAATCCCCAAATCACCACGCACGATGAGAACCAAGAAAGATAAGTTACCCATGATTTTGGTGTGTGTGTCCCCTCAAAACCCACTACGAACTAAGTTAACAATGGAAGAAAAGGAGAAAGCGATTAATTTGGAAACCGATGAGGAGGAGGAAGACCTGGAGGACATCCTAATAGAAGAAGATGAGGATGAAGACATGGAGAAAGAAATCAAGGGCGTGGACCCTCTAACCAAGCTACTCACATATGTTCCGCCACAGAAGGGTAAGGTGAAGGTGCCCATGGATATTGATGAGAGTAAAAGCTCTCTACAGACTCCGTTGCTACCTGACAATATCATTTTCGAAGGAGTGCACCTGGGATGGGTGCCGAGTTTGAAGTTCGAAGATTGGGATATCGCTGACCACGAGAAATTCCCTCACTTGGAGACCGTGCAACTCATGAAACCAAAGAAAAACACCACAGCAGGAGTTGTAGAGTTGGAGCCGCGCAAGTGGTTGCGCGGCGTTGAAAAGTCAGGGTGTTGAACCTGCTCTGGGTGTCACACTATCATCATGCCCCAGTGACTATCTTCATCATCAGGCAGCTACTCTGCCTGGTGCATGATGGGTGTTTATGGCTGGAGGAGCCCGTCCCCATCACAGACCACCTTATCCATCGAATTACCTGACTCCCTTGTAAAGGGGAAAACCCAGTAGACATTTCGAAGGGAAAAAGTAGTGATTTGGCCATCGCGAAGGCCATGAAAAAGAAATATAAGCTGGAGAAGAAAAAGAGGGGCTACATGATCTCCAGTATCAATGACAAGGCAGTCAGAGTCGCAACTCAGATACTGGTGGGTAAGGTCATGCAAAAGTGTTGTGTGAATGAGGTTCCCGTGCTGGTGGTTGCACTTGCAGAGCAGTGTGCAAAGGGGGTCCAGTTTAATTGGTCTAAATACTTGTGCCAAGAGTTCCTAGAGAATTTCCACTCGGCACAGGAATAGGGGAAAACCTTCCACTATGCATGGCTTCTGCTGTCCATAGTGCTGGTGGCTGGGAAATTGCCTGAGGACAACCAGTTCCCCATAATTATGAGGGATCTCCCAGAGGCCACAAAGTACACTTCGTCATGGGCCACTAAAGGCGCACATAGGATATAAGACAGTAAAATATTCTACGTGTTCATGGAGATGAATATCAGAATGGGGATTAACCACAAGCCGTAGTTATCGCCCACTATCTATAACAGCTTACCAAGCTTTGGGGACTTTAAGGCAAACTTCCATCACATCTACATCAGGGTGCGCAAGGACCCCACAAATAAGTGGAATGAACTACCATACATGGCCACGGATAACGTTATCTTTGATGTCCTTGAGTCATGGCCATTGGAGTGGCGCACTCCAGCCATCTCCATGGTGGAGGCAGGCAAGTCTATTGGACAGAGAAAGAAGGAGGAGGCAAAACTGCGGGCGGCGCAGTTGGCAGAGAAGAGATTAAAAGAGGCCACAGCAACAAAGGTACAGGAGGCATGGGATGTTGCGAAGGCCACAGCAGAAGCACAAATGGCAACTGAGAAGGAACACGAGGGCCAGAAGTTGCCTTCACTTGAGCAAGAACAAGAAATGGAGACAAATATAAAGGAGGGTGGCGCAAACCTACAAACAACATCAAAGCGCCAGCGCTCGAGAGACCGGTTGGGGCTGTGAAAGAAGTCAAAAGCATCTAAGACTTCTTTCGACCCGATCACCCTCACAGAGGGAGATCTGCATGATATAGGGGAGTCGGTGCGTGATGTCACCACAAAGGCCCTCCAGCAGTTTGTGGAGGAGAATCAAATTGTGTTGGGGGCGCTCCGGGCACAAATTCAGGAGTTACAGATGCACACTCCTCAGGCTAGTACTCTCTCAACCAACCTCACAGTAGGAACGACCGTGGCTGAAGAAATGTTGCGTGCCCACACGACCAACACAATAGTGCTACCAGAGGGGGGCACTGGTTATAGAAAATGAGGCTGAAAAGACTACAGTCAGTGCACTGAAGGGAGTAGGGATCAACATGGTTACATTCCCTTGGGAGACACTCTATGTCTGGCAGGACGGAGTGACTGCAGAACTGCGGGCCAAGGAGGGCCGCAAACTACAGGTATCGAGCGAAAAAATAATCAACATGGAGTAGTTGAGCTTGCAGCGTGACGAGGTCGTGTCCCAGAATAGGAAGATAGCGTAGGTACTTGAAGAAGCCTACCAGAAGGCCCCTGAGATGGCCATCCCAGTAGAGGCACCGGAAAAGGCATGCATTCAAACGTTAGCAGCGGGGGTGCGCAAGGTGCAAGAAGAGATGGCCAAGGTTCAGCTGGAGCTGAACCTTCAGATAGCAGAGTTGTGGTTGAAGGTGTCGCCATCAACTCCTCTAGAGGTGAGGGAACAACGCACTAGTGCCATCACCATGAGCATAGAAGAGATCAGCAATGAAGTGAGGGACTGCACCAAAATGTTGGAAGAATAGTTCAAGGTTCTCACCGCTCTGTAGGAGGCCCTGAACATTCAGCGCTTGGAGACAGAAGCGCATGAGCTGCAGCAACAATATAACAACATAAAAGGTATCGCGTAGATGGTGGGCCTTACATAGAAGCTCAGACGAATGCAACAGGGTAAGGCACTTAAGGAGCAGGTAGACACAACGTGGCACAAATAAACGGTCATGAAGGCGTGCACCCAACCATGGATCGATGAGGCCTTCATAATCACAGCAGCAATTGAAGGCAATCTTGCGCAGATGTAGGGGACACAAGAGAAGATACAGGGAAGTAGTTCAGACACTTGGTCTCTGAACAGCATGTCCAGGAGATATAACAGGGAGCTGCTTAGTGTGCTTCCGACCTTGCACCAGTTCGAGCAAAGTTGGGAGGTCTCCATGCGAAGATCTCCACACCAACAGAGTGACTCAAGGGCAAGTCACGATGTTTGTGTTATGGGCCTATTGGGCGCGGGATCCCCCAAAGCAAGTTTTGGGGCATAAAGCCCAAGTTTTGATTATGTCCAATGTAAAGACTCCACGAAGTATGGGCACAAAGTGTGATGTTGTAATTGAGTCACAAGGTTGTCTGCCCTTACCTTTTGTAATGTAATGTCAGCTTGAGAGTTCTACCCATGGTCTGTGGACCATAGGATTGTATAAATAGAGCGAGACTCTAAGTGTAAAGAGATAGATGCAGGTAAGATCTAATGATGATGAATTTAGTTTTGGTGGAAGTGTAAAGTCATGCTTTGGGTCGTAGAATAGGAGAAGGCTCTGTAGCTAAGTGCACAGAGGCCTAGTAGTCCGTAGCTGAGTGTGCAAACCCCTGCAGCTGAGTGCGCAGGGTAAGTCAAGTCTGTAACCGTGGAGAAATTAATAAAGAGAAGTTTCTTATCATTCTATGTATCTTTTTCCTGTTTTATGCATTGAAGTGTATTAGGTATGAATTACAAGTTTATTTTTGATATGTTGTGCGAACTTGAATATGTTGAATAAGCGAATATAAGATAAGTATCTGTTTCTGCGAAGTTAATTAACAGTTATAAGAATATAAGTAAGATCTGTAGTGTAACTTAGGAAAAGAGCACAGATCATTGCCTTAGTAGCATGAAATCACCCCAGCCCATGATTAGGGCTGCGCGAAGGCGAATATAATAGAGCATGAAGGCCTCATAGGCCAGGAAAGTCTCTGAAGTAACCTACGCAAAGGTATTCACAGTTGGAATAAGCTGACCCCTCGAACATCTCAAGGGTGTGGAAACTTGGTTCCAGCATCCCCCCATACTGCTTCAGGTGAGACCTCAGTCCGTGCTCCATGGGTTGCTGTCAAAAGAGCCAGTAGTACAGGGATTTGTTTGGCTAATTAACTCCGAACCTGGGTCAGGCCCCATCAAGCCAACAAAAAGACTACATTTAGGACCAGGTATGGGCATTGTGAGTTTTTTGTAGTTCCATTTGGCTTAAATAATGCTCAAGCTACTTTTATGTGTTTGATGAATAGTGTGTTGCATTTGTACTTGGATAAGTTTGTTATTGTGTTCATTGATTATATATTAATATATTCTAAAAATGAGGAAGAGCATGTCGAGCATTTAGCAGCAGTGTTGAGTTTTTTGAGAGAACATTAATTGTATGCTAAGCTCAGCAAGTGTAGTTTCTTTCAGACTAAGGTACACTACTTAGGGCATGTTGGCTCCAAGGAGGGCATTGTAGTAGAACAGAAAAGATAAGAGTCATCATCGAATGGGTAGCTCCTAACAATGTGGATGAGGTGATATCTTTCATGGGTTTGGCAGGCTACTATAGGAGATTCATCAGGAAGTTCTCATAGATTTCTTGTCATATCACGTCATTGCAAATGAAAGGTAAGAAGTTTGAATGGACAGAAGAGTGTGAGGCTAGTTTTGATCAACTCAAGCAGTTGTTGACACATGCACCAGTGTTAAAGATTGCATACCCAGATAAAGAATGTGTACTATGCACAAATACTTGCAAGAACAGACTTGGTGGAGTCCTTATGTAGGATGGAAAAGTGATATGTTATGAGTCATGAAAACTGAATGAGCACGAGTAGAACCACCCCACATGTGATTTGAGTTGGCAACGATTATACAGGCATTTAAGATGTGGAGACACTATTTGTTGGGCAGGAGGTTCACATTGATTAGTGATCACAGTGGTTTGCGATATCTATCTGACCAACCAAATCTCAATGGTCTGATAATCACCCTATGAGTGACCTCAGTTAAAAATTTATTAAATGAAGGTATTACCAACTCATATGTTGGTGTGTGTGTCTATGTTATTTAAGCAACAGATCAATCAAATTGCAAATACAAAGACACCTGAAATGGAAAACTATAGAGAAACACAGTAAGCAAATACAAGAACACAAGAATTTAATAAGGAGTTCACCCTATCCTCCAGGGCTACATCTCCAATCCAGCTCTCAGTGGTGGCCTTCTTTTATTGTCTTGAAGCAGAGAATTACAATGTGTTAGCACTTGAAATTTCACCTAGGCTGAGATAGACAAATCTCAAGGCTACATCAAACCATTCAGCCTCGTAGCTAGCCCTACGAG